>JANAVB010026137.1:0-27822 GCA_029216955.1 Iris pallida | reverse complement strand
AAACAACCTATGCTTGCGGGTTCACGCCATGCCGACAAACCTGATGTTAATGTCCCAGAGACTGGAGGTTCCCGTTCATCGACTTCGCTGTCTATGGAATCCTTCCAGGACCCGAAGGAAGCTGTCTCAGTCAGAGACGCTCCCTTCGATTCTACTACGATACAGCTACCAAAATGCTGTACCGACGCTCCTTCGATGGCTCCTCCTTCGATGCCTGTCCAACGAAGAAGCCCGAAGCTCTTCAAGAAGCTCATGACGGAACTTGTGGAGCTCATCAACCCGGTCCTAAGTTGCAAGATCGACTGCGACGTATGGCTACTACTGGCCAACCATGGCCGCCGATGCTGTTGAATATGCTAAGAAGTGCCACGCGTGCCAACTTCATGCAGACTTCATACATACACCATCGGAGCCGCTACATCCTACAGTCGCCTCCTGGCCCTTCGAAGCCTGGGGCATGGACATTGTAGGCCAATCACCTCCTTCATCGAGAGGACACCGTTTCATCCTGGCCATCACCGACTACTTCTCCAAATGGGCGGAAGCAGTTCCACTAGCAGAAGTAAAAATCCAGGGTGGTCAGCTTTATCAAACCCATGTCATTTACCGTTTCGGAGTACCCCGGCGGATCATCCATGACAATGGTCCTCAGTTTATCAGCCACATTTTAGCAGGTTCTGTGACAAGCATTCAGAACGTGGCCTCAACCGCCTACAATCCGGCAGCAAACGGATTGGCTGAGGCATTCAACAAAACTATCGTTAGGCTGCTCAAAAAGGTCGTGTCATCCAACAAACGACTGGGACGAAAAGCTTGGCGAATGCCTTTGGGCCTACCGCACAACGGTACGGACCCCAACAGGCAACACTCCATTCTTCCTGGTCTATGGGAGCGAAGCGTACTGCCTCTCGAGATACAGATACCTCACTCCGCGTAGCAATCACAAACAAACTCACAGAAGAGGACAATCAACGTCGTCGTCTGCGGGAACTGGAGACTTGACGAAAAGCGTCTCCTAGCTCAACAACGCATCGAGCTCTACCAAGCCCGTATATCACAGGCTTTCAACAAGAAGGTCAAACAGAGGACTTTCCAAGTTGGCGACCTGGTTTTAGCAGTCAGAAGACCAATGGTGTTGACCCACAAGACACCGGAAAGTTCGAGCCCAAGTGGGAAGGACCTTTCATCATAGAGACGGTATACTCAAACGGTGCTTACCGCCTCGCCAAACCCAACGGGACTTGTTCATGATGCCCATCAACGGCAAGTTCCTAAAGAAGTACTATTCTTGACATCCTCCAGACATGTACTTCCCCAAACAACCTCTTTCCACAAACTCATACGCCTCCGGAACCCAGCTGTTCCGTGGCATCTTCCAGTAGAAAGATAACCACGTCCATATTACCTCTGAGTTGTCTCTCTACACCCTATAAAGCAGAATCTTACACTTCGTAAGCCTACGCTACCCTTCATGTTTACCACGTCCATATTACCTCTGAGTAAACATCTTGTACAAACAACCCCTGCGTTATTGTACATTGATCGCAGAACTTCCACGTCCATATAACCTCTGAGTTGTTCAGCGTATCCCCCAAGATCACTTCTACCACGTCCATGATACCTCTGAGTAGGGAGATTCTATTATTTCGAACCCAATGATTGCCATGTCCATATTACCTCTGAGCAAACATAATGGTTCCTTCAAACTTATTATCTGTACCTGAAAAACCAAGGTGCGCAAAAGATAATAGGTCCACACAAATCATCAAGTTCATGACAACAAAAGATGAACACATCACAAAAAAGGTTGTAGACTTCTTTATTCTTCTGAAATAGGAGTACAAGAAGCTACATCATCCCCCAGTAAGGGTTGCAAAAGAACACAAAAGAAAAAAAGAGAAAAGCTATGGTCCCTGAATCTTCCCAGGATGGGCTGAGAGCTCCCTGACTCGAAGCTTTAAGTCGACTGCATGGGCCTCCACCGTCGCCAGGACTCGTCGCTCTGCTTCTTAGCGCATCAATTCAAACGGCCCCAGCGGAAGTATCACTTGCATGCTTCTCATCAAGCTGTTGTCGTTGCCGCGGCAAGGCAAGAGTCCGCTGAGTAAAAGTCGCTTCATCCTTCTTGAATGCTGTATGTTCAGCCCGGACACGCTCGACCTCTAACTGGAGTCGGGCCCGTTGGTCTTCAAGGCGGCACATCTGGGTGTCGATATCCGCGATATTAGCTTCCAATGCAGCTCGAGTTTCCACCGTCGTCTTCATGGACTGAGACAACTGCTCTACCGCAGCCTCAGTCTCAGCCACCTCGCGCTCCCAAACGCCCACGGTGGCCTGGTATGAAGACTCGATCTCGGCAATCAGCTTCCCCTTCTCCGCATCTATCAGGACAGAGAGATCGTTTCGCTGGATGCGTTGAAGTTCTGCGAGCCGCTCATCCAGCTCAATCACTGAAGCCTCCAGAATTTCGGCCATGTGGTCGTGGCCTTGGTGAATACGAATCAGCTCGATGCAGGGCATTGCCAAAGCTTTTGCCATCGTAAAACTCCTGTTGGCATCCATCACAGCAGATACACCCTTCTGCAGCATTTTGTATACCCCCTCGACGAGGAATTTCACATACTCGTCTGTATCCGCCAGGACCTGTGGCATCATCGCAGGAGTTGGAGGAGCTACTACAGTTTGCGGACCGGAAGAAGATCCGCCAACCTCAATCAGCGAGGCTTGAACCTCGGCATCAATGGGCTCTTCATCAACAGGGGCTGGACTGCTAGCCCGAGGAGCCGAAGCAACAGAAGGGGCCGGCACAGGCGTCGAGATAGTCCCCCAAGTAGAAGGAGCGACACAGGGTTCTACACCCTTACCCTTCTCAAGCCCGGAGGAACCACCGATGTCAACGGCCACCTCTTCTACCCCCAACGTCCTATCAACAGTTGGTACCTCCCTTGGCAGAATAGGAAGATTATCACTTGTCTCTTGACCCGTCGCAGCGGTCTTGACTGGCAGACGGGTCTCATCATCGAGTCCCTCAACAGGGACAGAATCTGTCGCTACCTCTTGAGTGGTAGCCGCCTCAACTTCTATGGTTGAAGCCGGGTTAGGACTCGACAATGATGCAGCCGACCTCCCCTCATCATGATAAAGAGGGGATTCAACCCTCTCCTCTGTCTCAACCATATCTGCTGTCCCCGCAGCAGATTCTTGCAAGACCAGAGGAACGTCATCGGAAGGCGACAAACTCCAGTCCACTTCATCATCAGGATGCCTCGAGTCCGCACGACCCTCAGCATCCAAGGCCTCCACGGCAGATAGTGCTCTCCTAGAAGTTGTTGCGACCTCGAAGTCAGAAGATATTAAAACCTCCGCAGGAACATTTCGGGACCTTCCTCCACGGGAGACATTAGCATCGGTGGAACGCGCTCATCAGAAGAGCCTGCCACCTCCTTCGGTTTACTAACGCCCGATTTTGAAATACGGGGCTTCTTCTTCAATCCCTACAAGAAGAAGAGCATAAGTCGCCACAATGACGAAAAGAATTGGAATTACGAAATATTCCTTACCTCAGCAGGGATTGATCCTGCTGGCATTATAAGAGACACTTTCGTAACCTTCGGGGTCGGCGCCTTTTTCGACCTTTTCGGTACAGAAGAACCAGCTTCTGTGTCAGCACGCCTTTTCCCGACAGACGGGACTCCCACTGGTACTGCAGCAGCAGCCCGATACCCCGCCAACTCTGGTGGACGATATGATCGGGCTGCCATCAACATATTCGCTTTCGCCTCCAGCTGGGTTCCAATAATGAAACTAGTCTCCCTGTCATAACCAGGAGACATAGCAGTCATAGTGCAATACAGCTTGGCGGCCGGATATAGGATCGGCGGCCGAGGATTGCGAACTGGCGTGGTGAACTTAACGCTAGTGCATCCAGCATTATAATATTGTCAGCCCCGGGCTCCATCCAGCAAACTCCCGATGAAGCCTAAACTACTACTGGGATTCCGCAACATTAACTGGGTATAGCCAAACTGACGAGCAAATCGGCTTGGCAGATAAGGCTCCAGATAACACCTATTCTGGTTGCGGTAGACCAGGTGAGAAGGCCGGATACTCTGCAACCAACGAAAACTCTATTTCGGCAGAGTGATCGCATCTTCGCCAAAGTCAACTAATCTTGGTCGGCCTCGAAATCTTTGAAGATCGGGCCAACCTTGACAATCTCCCACCCCTGAAGGTAGGACAAGACTCTCCTGCAAACGGGGACGCCAGTGTAAGACCACTTCCTCTTATAGAAGCAGCGAATGAAGGCATCTCCTTCGACATGGTCCTCCTCCGGACCAGGACTCATCACGTTCGGATGATGCAAGATCAGCCACCCCATAAGATAATGGAAAGGCAGCTCGGCCCGGGGAAAGTTATCATTATTACCTCTCTCGTGGATCACATCATCGGCAAAGGACCTCAAACCGCGCAACAGGTTGCACACCATCGCGGGGAGGAGAGCCAAAGGTCGTCCACAGGCCAACTTCACCGCAGGCAAAATGAGATTCCGATGTACCCTCTCGACGGCACCGGATCCACCTGCAAATATGCAATCCCGGAGCCATATTATCAAATAGGACGTCAACACTGCCTTGGATGACATCCGGTGCCCGCAGTGCCAGAAACAGCTGTACGTAGCCTTGTCGCCCTCATTAGAGTGTGGGGTCCTTTCGTCCAGCCGGCTTATTTCAGAACTCACTTCCGCGGGCTTCAATCCCTGCGGAGTTGCAAACCGAATCCTCGAAGGATCCGTCAAATCCTGCCTGAAGACGTAGTCCCTCCAAGCAGTCACATGAGGCTGGGTCTTGCCCTTGTTCCTTCGGTGCATCAGATAATGATGGCTTGTCACCTCTTTGAAAACAGCCATCATCTCCGGATCCTTATCCTCCAGAACTTGGATCTCTTCATTTGATGGAAAATATTCCTCGTACGGTTCCGAGCCCCAAGGAAGCTTGGACACTTCGTACATCTCATGAAGGGCCAATCCCAACTCCCCTACCGGAGTAAAGAAGCTGCCAGTCTGGGCATTGAAAAGCTCCAAGAGCGCAAGGAACATAGGCTTATTGAGGTCCACGCCTGCCTGCGTGGCCCGAATGGCGGCTGTCAGCCCGATCTCTTTAAGCTCAACCTCGAACCTTGAAAGCACCCAAGTGGTCAACTCGTCCCACTTCGGGATGTAGTGACACCAGCCTTCGACTCTGAAGCTACCTGTCGGATACATCACCTTTGATGTCAGCATCCGATTTGCAAAGATCGGGGCACTGAAGGAAAACGTGTCGTTTGGGACCTCATTGTAGATGCTCCCAGGACGCAAGGCTCGGTAACTGAAAGAAGAACCGGCTCGTGAAGCAGTCAAAGTATCTCGCTGGTTCGAGGAGGCGTCAATTAAGAGGATACCTCCCAAGGCCCCTCCTTGAGAGGGAGTAAGTTTCCAACCCATCCTTCTCTTCGAAGCTAGACGATAAAAAGCCGTCAGCGGCAACTGGCGGTCAACCTGCCGCATGTACAAAACCATACCTTTGGTAGAAAAGAACCAGTCTTCTCTGATCCTCAGTATCTTCGCTTCGGAAGAGACTAGTCGGTCGCCAAACAGAAAGGCAGGTTTTAAGAAAGTTACACCTTCGGATTCAGCAGACTTCAGTTTACCACTCTCCATCATACTCTGGAGGAAAAGAGGCAACTGGGTCTGGATTTGTAGCATTCTCTCACGAGGTTGGTCCTGTAAGATAGCATCCTTCGCAGGATTGATCACCGCCTCGTCAAAATCAACTCCCATCTGACAAAGAGAAGCGTCCAGAAGGACCTCATTCAACAAAGGGATCGTCATCGACACTGATACAACAAAGGTGGAAGTCAGGCAAAAATGTCAAATAGCTTCGGCGCATCATCAGGGCGTAAGCCCATGCGCGCCAGCATTAGAGCTTCGGCGCATCATCAGGGCGTAAGCCCATGCGCGTCAACTTGCTTCGGCGCATCATCAGGGTGTAAGCCCATACGCGTCAGCATTGGAGCTTCGGCGCATCATCAGAGCGTGAGCTCATGCGCGTCAGCGAAGGCTTCGGCGCATCATCAGGGTACGAAACCCATGCGCGTCAGCCATTAAACCTTGGTGCATGATAAAGGTGTAAACCTATGCACGTCGGCGGGGTAGAACCTCGGCGTATCATCAGGACAAAAGTCCATACGCGTCAGCAAATCTGAGTTAGGGCACAGTCTGGCCCAAAAGCTTATGTGAAGGAGATGAAACCCACCCGTCACCTCAGGACGAACGTCGGCCGGAGTTGCAGGGGTGATAGGTGCATCCTCATCAACGAACTCCTTCGCTTTCTCCTTCCCCTTGCCGGCACCACCGCGAGGAGTCTTGGGAGCTATTCTCTCAGAGAAGAAAAAGTTAGGGCTTTGAAGAAAAAACTCTAAAGAAAGCAAAGGCACAGAGAAGACGAACTCTCTCTCTCTCCAACCCTCACCTATTTATAGGGCATGGTCGCACGCGTGAACCGATAACGTGTAATCTCAGCCGTCGCTTCGGATTCCGTGAGGAGATAACAACAAATACAACCAAAAGATCATCATTAATCTTTTTGGGTTACCAAGGCGTCATCATCATCAACCGGAAGGAGCATGCGCCCGAACAAGCATGCGCCCAACAATCATGTGCCCTGACCTCCATGCTTCTTATTCAAAGTATTCCAAAACCTATTCAAAAGTTTTGAAAACTTTGAAGGGGGTCTTGTAGAAGCATGGAATTTTACAACCAGAAAGCCCATGCGCCAGGCATTATATGCGCCAGAACTCAGACAGCTAATCAAATAAGCCATAGACATTCGAAGAAGGACTTTTTATTTATATATATAAAAGTCTATTACATGTCTAGAAAAGGTTGTACAAAGGAGAATTTCTACAAAGGAAGGATCCTAGATCTACAGCCAACAGCCACCATGCGCCTTCCAAATAGGCGCAGCAACCACCATGCGCCTTCTGATAGGCGCAGCAGTCACCATGCGCTGTCAGCCAGGTACAGCAGATGTCATGCGCCTCCAGCCAGGCGCATCCTACCATCTCTTCAGCAGCTCAGTTATGTGCATCCAGCTCAGTTATGTGCATCCCTTCAGCAGCTCAGTTATGTGCAACTCTTCCAACCAGGCTCACCTGGTCGAGCAGAGCCCAGTTATGTGCCGCTCTTCCAGCCAGGCTCACCTGATAAGTGCTTCGATTACACAAAGCATTTAACCCTCTGGCTGGAACCAAGGAAGAGAAGAGCACGGCAAAGCTGTGGCCAGAGGAGGCTTCGAAAGAGCCTCCAAAGACCAAGGAAGACCGTGATCGAAATTATGGCACAAGGAGCTTTCAACACAATCAAAGTGGGCGGCACCCACTTTGAAGGAAGAGAGAGCCTAGCACCACCATTCCGATCTACGGCTCTTCCGGAACAACGGAGACGAGGACCGAACATCCTTATCTTTGGATGCAACAGGCACCTTCCGCCTGCCTCAGAAGCCCTCGACTCCGTCTTTTGGATGTAACAGTCACCTTTAAGTGCATCGAAGACAACACAACGTCTCATCTTCACCCTTGGGAGCACTTCGTCAACAGAATGTACCCGCATATCCAAGTTCATATTGGAAGTACGTGAGGGAACGAGGAGTAAACCTTCTCTCCATACCACTATTTATAGGCCGAGCAAATCAAACCCATGCGCCAAGTGGATGACTCTCGGAACTCTGTGCAATGAATTTGCATTAAATGGATGAACCGGACGCCTCGAATTCAGCCAAACGGCTATTTATAGCACTCGAGGAGCGAGACAGTCGCATCATTAAAGGACGTGTCGGATGTGCCAGCCAAACAGCGCATCACACGGACGCGCCCTCCAGCATCAGGTGCATCACACAGACGCGCCCTACAGTACCCGGCGCATCACAGAGGATGCACCCCCCCTCACATCCCCATACCGAGTGGAACACCAACCAATGTGCCCACTCAGCTGTCCATCGAATGTCACAAACATTAAATGCTGAACTGACACCAGAGTTGGCAGCACGCTTCCCAAAGTCTGAATAGTTAACAGCTTTTTCAGAGAACGAAGCGTCGGCAACGTCAGCATCATCATGACTCTATTCCGACGGCTACTGCCACGTGGCCATCCGCATGCGCCTCTACGGCCATGCGTCCAAATCGCCATGCGCCTCTACGGCCATGCGTCCAAACCAGCATGCACCTCAAAAGCCGTACGCCTCAGACCCTTCACTGATCCCTAAAGACTGAAGATGAGTCTCCAGTTGAAGCTTTGCATGCGCCTCAAAAGCCATGCGCCCCAGACTGATCTCTGATCCCGAAAGACAGAAGGAAAGTCGCCTACATGCGCCTCAAAAGCCATGCGCTCTAAACAGTTTGTAACCCCTAAAGGTTATGAGCCGTAGCCTCCTCCTGTGCCCAATCAAGACGCAGCTCACCAGATTACTTCCCCCCACCAAATCCGAGATCTTCGAGCCATGGGTCGATGACACGTGTCCTTTGACTCAACTCGTCCAAGATTTCAGCAACAGAAAGATCTTCTCCTCTGCTACGTGCCGGCTCACAACAGCAGTATGAAGAGTTCAACCTCCCAACCAGGGCGCATCATCCGTGCGCCCGCATCAGCAACTTCCACGTGGCGTCCCCACACACCGGTGCATCCTACATGCGCGCATGAGCAGCCAGTCTGCAAAACTATAAATAGAGGGATCTTCTCCTTCACAGACACAGAATCCACAACGAACATACAAGGAATCACCAGAGAGGCAGACACAGACACTCAACGTCTTCCTCCTCTCAGCAAGCTCCAGCACCCAGAGCAATCCACACCTTCAGAGAACCGATAACCGTCGTCAGCCGGTCAACGGAGTCAACGCATTACCACTCGCTCCATTGGCACTAAGGACCCAGCTTAAACAAAAGTGTACTCCTAGGACTACATCTAAGTCCTACATTGTAACACTGTTCTGTTTGTATTAAAGTTTTCAATCAAACAATTTTAATGGCAAACAGTATATACATAAATATATATAATATAACGTGTAGGTGTATGTAAATACAAATATTATTATAATAGGTGTGTATGTGTATATATGAATACATATAATACCTTATATATATATATATATATATATATATATATATATATATATATATATATATATATATATATATATATATATATATATATATATATATATATATATATATACGTGTACGTATATATAAATATATACTATATTATGTGTGTAGGTGTATATATATATATAAACATATATATTACATGTCTAAATAAATATATATAGAAATATGGAAATATATTCAATAGCATATAAGGTATTGTATATATATAGAAATATTTATATGGATATATATATATATATATATATATATATATATATATATATATAGAAATATATATATGGATATATATATAGAAAAATATATATGGATAAATATATATGAGGCTAAATACTTATATATAATCCCAGCCCAGGCTGGCCCTTGAGCCAGGCCCACCCAAAGCCTAAGTTACAACTCCCCCAAACCGAGCAACTGAGCCATGCTCAGCCCTCCTTGCACAGGAGTTCCCCAACCCGACCCCTTAACAGCCAAACCGAGCCTCCCCAAGAGCTCAGGCCCTTTCCCAAGTTATTCCAAAGCAGCTGTAAACCCGAACCCACATCCAACCAATAAGAACCCGACCCCCCCAGCTGTTCATAAACAGCAACTATATATACGAATAAGAAACGGAGGAGGGGCGAGGAGTTCATATAAACCCCAAACCCTAATCTCCTCAAACGAACAACCACTGCCACCACCCACCTGACAGCGCCGCCCCAGGCGTCGCCACGCCTGCACGACGCCGGCGACCGGCCAGAGCGTCGTCGCGTACGACCGGCTGCGCACACAGCCGCGCACACGCACGTGACAGCGGATACAGCAGCAGCGACCGACACCCCGACTTCGCGGTATTATTTCTCAATCAACGATTAATAATTTTTGATTCCGTAAATTGTGTTAGAGAGCCTATATGAACCCCTTCAAACCCCCTAAACAGTTTTGGATAAAACCCCAGGGATCGCTCGAGAGATCGAGCCAAAATTCCCGAGAAAACTTGTGGAAACAGAGCATTAGTGACAGCCCAGGACCCATTTTGGAAGCCAGATTTCGATCCATGCTTTGATAGTTTTCAGAAAATAATTGAACACGATTAATGTTAACATAACCAAGATCAAAATGCAACTTCTAGATCTGTTTTTCGTTATGTGTGCATGAATTAAATCGTCGACGAAGTTCACCGAAAAACTGTTTTCAAAACTAGAAAAACTCATCCACACGACGTGCGTCCCGCCATTCCGGGCGACGTGGTCACGAACCGAAAGGATCGAAAGCTGCGTAACGGCTTTGTGGTCGTGTGGGCTTTGACGGAATTCAAATTGATCGCGTGTGTGCGACGAATTTGATGCGTATCCGTCGAAATTCACCGTATCGTGCACTTTGCAAATTCTCCAATTACTTTGTGCACGCTCGTCAGATCGAGACAAAACTTACGCCAACAGGACCGTATCATTTTTTTGGTCCTGTGTGCCAAGTTTGGTCCAGTTCTGAGACAGTTGAATCGTACGTCGTTTTGCGGGCCCCACGGTCCACTCAATGGGCGATTTTGTGTACGGCCTGCCGGAATCCAATTTTGGACATACGGTTGAGTTCGTATCGAAAAATTAAATCCATAGACATGTAGTTTGACAACTTTAAAGACCATTGACTCTGGCATGCTTTTCGGTGCAAAGCGGGTCCAACGGCGGACATCGTTTTTGCCCAAAATTATCGTTTTGCCCCTGTGTCCAGAATTGGACTTAAGGACAGGCAATTCTAGCTAATTTGACTATTTTGAGAACGTTGGTACTGTTTATTTTAGCATCCGGAGACTTCTACATGTGTTGACTGATTGTGGCTCATTGAGTGGTATAGTATTATTGGTTTCTCCAGCTAAGGACCTCAGGCAAGTGCACTTTCTGATTGCTTTCCGATTTATAGTAGTCTTTTCATTTCATGTCTATACATATATCTTGCTGCTTGTTGACACGCTCGTCACATGGAGTAGTCGAGAGGAGAAATATCTTAGTAGACATGTGGACTACCCAGAACTATCCCATAATGTCTATTCGTGAACAATAGCACCTGTACACGACACGTGCAGGTGCCGGATTTACCCCCTAGCCGTTCATATGTCGAAACAGATATTTTACACCACCTAGATAGATGTCTTTTATTAGTTTTTCCTTGTTTACTTCTCTATCGTGTTGTCATCAGTTTTCTTACTAGCTTTTATATTCTATATGCTATTTTCATGTCTTGTTAATTCTATTGTGTTTTGCATTGCCGTCGGTTTGTGTACTTGTTCCATTCCTGACTGGAAACCAACATTTTTCAGGTTTAGCCGCGATCACTCGTAGCATTGGGAAGGCTTGGGTATGTTGAAGACAACCTAGAAATAGAGAGCAATTGTATCAATTTCATTAATTGTAAAATCTTATATTTCCTTTAATTGTAAATATTATAATAAATCTAGAAATGTGAATGAGCAGCAAATGTTGTGTTTGAGCATTTATTTCTTGCGGGCTTGACAGCGTTCTACCGCCGACTCTGCGGCGTAGGTTGCCTTGGATACGTCTCGTATCCGAAAAGCGGGTGCGGGTCGTGACAAGTTTTTGTGGTGGCCCATGCAGGTCCGTCTTCGCAAAAGATGTGAACTCGTGATGGTACATTAGTCGTACTATTGCGAGCCTGCACCCAGGAAACGCTTATTCACAATTAGGGTTAAAACAATTTATGAGGATAACTAGGACTAGGAGTCCCTTATTCAAATTGACCGTTGGGTAGTTAAGATTATTAGATAGGCCATGCAATCTAGATAGCTTGCTAAATCCCTATAGGTACACCATTACCTTTGATATGACATTATGATCCAATGTAGATCCACTATTCACTGGTAAGTTAGGCTTACCTATAATTAAGGCTTTAATCGTGATAAACTGTTCGATTTATCTTTTGCTCTATTTAGATATAAACATCATATCATAAATTAGAACTGTCTATTTAAATTCTCTTTTTGCTGTAAGGATTTAGTTTATAATTTCTGATTCTGTAATTCGGGTACGAATCTCGAAGTAGATTGATTTGAAGTTTTCCCTCAACAATTTAAAATGCATATGAAATAGATACTAGAGTGTTTGTATTCTTTCGTCTTTAATTATTTCCTCCAGGATTAAATCTTTTATTTTAAATATTGTGATTGATAGGACAAATACCTACGCTTTATTCTTAGTCAACTTGTTTGGATCTCTAGAAGCTCATGAATTATTACGGATATAGTTAAAAGAGTATTAGTTAACTAATAATAGTTAGACAGCAGCGCACTGTCATCAATTAGCTGAGAGTGGAGATATGGGTTCACTGCAGTCAGCAGCGCACTGGCGAGGCACAACCCATAGAAATAAAACCATTTTGAGGATCATAGGTTATAGAACATTGCTAAAACTTTGTCGTAGTTGACCTCTTAAGTCTTAGATACCCTAGTGTCAATATAAGGTAGAATACCTGATAGCTTATCCCCACTGAATCACGGAACCAAGAGTTACCACAGCCAGATTATATGGGCGAGGCATAATTCTCGGTAAAATGATTTCAGACGTGATTATAAGTTTAGGATACGATAGAGGATAGGGACTGCCCTGTATGACCCTAAGATCCAAAACCAATATTAGTGAAAGTTCTGCTAGTTGAATAACGTGTCTCCCAACCCGTGGCCCTTATGATCTATTAACAAGATAATTGACCGACAATAACAGGTTTATCCAGACTATAGGAATTAGAATTCCATAACCCATTAGTCGACCAAGGCCTTATGGATAGGAAGATAGTAGGAAGACTGTATAGGCAAGAACACCAGGTAAGGATTTGACTTTCTCAAAACTCGAACTATTGTGCCTCCTTTCCAAAAATCTTGCCTATTTATATTTTGACTATCTTGACCAATGCTGCTATTACAGCCTAGTTTCTGTAAGCTTACTCTTTTATCGAGCTTGATTCGAGACATATGTTTATTGGGGACGCCCGCTAACATATTGTCTAATCAGAATCATTGTATTACGGTCTGATCAACCATGATGCAATTGGTTCGCTTTTCATCTAATTACCCTACGTGGATTGAGATGTAGATGTATCTAGGATCTCATCCGCGAATGCCTTGACAATTCCTCTTGAATTATACATTCGCCTTTGAATCACGTAATCGTATTCAGTGACATCCCTTTTGAAATCTTTATTGTTTTGTCTTTCACCGATTAGAAAGACGAAAGCTCATAATTGACAGATGGATACAGAGTATTCCCATGGCTATGATAGTTGTATATGTAAGTATAGCTACCATCGGCCAGCTCTGTGACTGGAACCTTGCCTCGAGTTACTCGTCCTCCCTTCGGCACTAAACCTGCTAATCTTGATCTTCTAGTCATTAGAGTCTAAGAATGATTAGGGTTTTACCCTCAGTCAAGTGCCAACCTAGGAGACTATCTATTCTCAAGAGACCAAGTGCTGTGAGCCTCCTAAAATTTTGGGATATACGAGGATTACCGATTGATTGAAATAATTTCCATTAGGATGATAATTAGTGCCCCATGGACTTCCACTTCCCATTTAGGTTATTCTATGTCCTCGGTCGTGTCATTAATATTAGGAGCACAAGACCAACTGTTACCTTCTAACAAATTTTATATGCAAGATCTAGACGAGCCCACCCTCATCTAGATATATCATGTCCCGCTCAAACTCGTCCCCTTGTACTCTATTTTGGGGTACGATTTTCAGGATCAAAAGGACTAGCTATAACCCTTACCATAACACCGATATACTTCTCGACTTCCATTAGAGCCTCAACCTCGACTCAATTCCCTCGACCCAATATATGGTTGTAATCTACTCGAAGCCCACTACACACATGCCACTAGTGTGCCACCCAATTGAGGCCTCATGTGCTACTTAAACACAAAAGTCACCAAAGGCACATTTTGGGCTTGAGGGACCTAGCTAACCAACCTGACTAGCAACTAGCTCAATCCCTTGGGTAGAAACCTATTCTAGGATACCCTAATCTAGTAGGAATAGTTTTATCATTGGGATCTTGTCTAGTCCATATAGATTGAAACCCAATGTTCATCCGACCAACGACTGATGCCCAAATAGAGAACCCATTAAGACCCCAATCTTGATTTCTCAAATTCCGTTCCGTTATGGAACCTTGGTTGAATTGGAATTTCGAAAATGAGACTTCTGTATTATACGGATGGCAGGCCACTCTAAGTAACGAAGGGCTCTTCGACGTAGCAAGTGACTGGACTAGAGTAGCCCAATCTAGCAGATAAGGCAGTGGTTCATAAACTTCCTTTCCATCTGTAACATTGGATACTCTCCACTGCCCTTGAAACCTCACAGTTGCTCGCGATTATTCTGCCTTATCTTCCTGTCCTCCCTACTTCGGAGCGACGAATAGTCATGCTTACTAGAGTTTATCAATATTTTTTAGCTACTTGTGTAAATTTGTTGCTTGTTAAATTTTGGGTTGCTTGATAAATAGAAGGAGATTATAGATACTATATGCCTAGATATTTGTTGGTATGATTGTTAGCAACCAGTTAGAAGATTTTAAGATTTTAGTTTGAGGAGTAGTGTGGCCAAAGGTGGATAGAAGTCCTGGAGGCTACATGGCTAGGAGAAGAATACAAACTAATTTTGAGGAATTAAAATTTGAGAAGATTGTGGTAATAGTGGATTTATTCTATTATTTTCATTTTTATTTTATTTTGATTTTAGGCATGTTTATGAGTTAGAATTTCGAGGACGAAATTATTTTTAAGGTGGGTAGATTTGTAGCTCCCCTTCCCGAAAATTCTGAAATATTCTTTTTTTTTTACTTATTTAATTAAATGGTGATTTTAGATTTTACAATTATTATATTTATTTGTTATATTAAATTGTTATAATGTGATTTGTAAATTATGCGCATATATATAATATATATATGTGTATGTGCATGTATATACATAAATATATATAATATAACGTGTATGTGTATGTAAATACAAATATTATTATAATAGGTGTGTATGTGTATATATGAATACATATAATACCTTGTATATATATATATATATATATATCTATATATATATATATATATATATATATATATATATATATATATATATATATATATATATATATATATATATATATATGTATATATATATATATATGTATATATATATGTATATATATATACATAAAAAAAAAAATATATATATATATGTATATATATATATATATATATATATATATATATATATATATATATATAAATACGTGTACGTATATATAAATATATACTATATTATATATATATATATATATATATATATATATATATATATATAAACATATATATTACATGTCTAAATAAATATATATAGAAATATAGAAATATATTCAATAGCATATAAGGTATTGTATATATATAGAAATATTTATATGGATATATATATAGAAATATATATATGGATATATATATAAATATATATATGGATAAATATATATGAGGCTAAATACTTATATATAATCCCAGCCCAGGCCGGCCCTTGAGCCAGGCCCACCCAAAGCCTAAGTTACAACTCCCCCAAACCGAGCAACTGAGCCATGCTCAGCCCTCCTTGCACAGGAGTTCCCCAACCCGACCCCTTAACAGCCAAACCGAGCCTCCCCAAGAGCTCAGGCCCTTTCCCAAGTTTTTCCAAAGCAGCTGTAAACCCGAACCCACATCCAACCAATAAGAACCCGCCCCCCCCCAGCTGTTCATAAACAGCAACTATATATACGAATAAGAAACGGAGGAGGGACGAGGAGTTCATACAAAACCCCAAACCCTAATCTCCTCAAACGAACAACCACTGCCATCACCTACCTGACAGCGCCGCCCCAGGCGTCGCGCACGCCTGCACGACGTCGGCGACCGGCCAGAGCGCCGCCGCGCGCGACCGGTCGCGCGCACAGCCGCGCACACGCGCGTGACAGCGGACACAGCAGCAGCGACCGACACCCCGACTTCGCGGTATTATTTCTCAATCAACGATTGATAATTTTCGATTCCGTAAATTGCGTTAGAGAGCCTATATGAACCCCTTCAAACCCCCCAAACAGTTTTGGGTAAAACCCCAGGGATCGCTCGAGAGATCGAGCCAAAATTCCTGAGAAAACTTGTGGAAACAGAGCATTAGTGACAGCCCAGGACCCATTTTGGAAGCCGGATTTCGATCCATGCTTTGATGGTTTTCAGAAAATAATTGAACACGATTAATGTTAACATAACCAAGATCAAAACGCAACTTCTAGATCTGTTTTTCGTTATGTGTGTATGAATTAAATCGTCGACAAAGTTCACCGAAAAACTGTTTTCAAAACTAGAAAAACTCATCCACATGACGTGCGTCCCGCCATTCCGGGTGACGTGGTCGCGAACCGAAAGGATCGAAAGCTGTGTAACGGCTTTGTGGTCATGTGGGCTTTGACGAAATTCAAATTGTTCGTGTGTGCGCGACGAATTTGATGCGTATCCGTCAAAATTTACCGTATCGTGCACTTTGCAAATTCTCCAATTACTTTGTGCACGCTCATCAGATCGAGACGAAACTTGCGCCAACAGGACCATATCATTTTTCTGGTCCTGTATGCCAAGTTTGGTCCAGTTCTGAGACAGTTGAATCGTACGTCGTTTTGCGGGCCCTACGGTCCCACTCAACGGGCGATTTTGTGCACGGCCTGTCGGAATCCAACTTTGGACATACGGTTGAGTTCGTATCAGAAAATCGAATCCGTAGATATGTAGTTTGACGACTTTAGAGACCATTGACTCTGGCACGCTTTTCGGTGCAAAGCGGGTCCAACGGCGAATATCATTTTTGCCCGAAATTACCGTTTTGCCCCTGTATCTAGAATTGGACTTAAGGACAGGCAATTCTAGCTAATTTGACTATTCTGAGAACGTTGGTACTGTTTATTTCAGCATCCGGAGACTTCTACATGTGTTGACTGATTGTGGCTCATTGAGTGGTATAGTATTATTGGTTTCTCCAGCTAAGGACCTCAGGCAAGTGCACTTTCTGATTGCTTTTCGATTCATAGTAGTTTTTTCATTTCATGTCTATACATATATCTTGCTGCTTGTTGACACGCTCGTTACACGGAGTAGTCGGGAGGAAAAATATCTTAGTAGATATGTGGACTACCCAGAACTATCCCATGATGTCTATTCGTGAACAATAGCACCTGTACACGACACGTACAGGTGCCGGATTTACCCCCTAGCCGTTCACATATCGAAACAGATATTTCACACCACCTAGATAGATGTCTTTTATTAGTTTTTCCTTGTTTACCTCCTCTATCGTGCTGTCATCAGTTTTCTTACTAGCTTTCATATTCCATATGATATTTTCATGTCTTGTTAATTCTATTGTGTTTTGCATTGCCATCAGTTTGTGTACTTGTTCCATTCCTGACTGGAAACCAATATTTTTCAGGTTTAGCCGCGATCACCCTTAGCATTGGGAAGGCTTGGGTATGTTAAAGACAACCTAGAAATAGAGAGCAATTGTATCAATTTCATTAATTATAAAATCTTGTATTTCCTTTAATTGTAAATGTTATAATAAATCTAGAAATGTGAATGAGCAGTAAATGTTGTGTTTGAGCATTTAATTCTTGCGGGCTTGACAGCGTTCTACCACCGACTCTGCGGCGTAGGCTGGCTTGGACACGTCTCGTATCCGAAAAGCGGGTGCGGGTCGTGACACCATCGGGTTGGAAAGTCGGTAGATCCTCTGGAGCTGCTCCGAAATCTGGCCATACAAAACAGCTGGGTCAGATCCCAGAAAGAGCAAGTGCCACAAAGGAAGCTTCACTTAGGAACTAAAACCAGCAATTAGCACAGAAGATAATAATAATATAGTAAAACTGGAAAAATACAACATCATAAGGATATACGGTAAGATAACCATGGAACCATTCAGATAACCAGGTTACAATCCTTAAACCAAACAAGGACCAGGATTGTAACCCTTCGTCTGCACCGAACTTGGTTTCCCCCATTTATCAGCAAGATAATATAAGAAAATTAGAACATGTAACAATCTTATACAGGATCAAGACTAGACTGGTTATTCCTCATTCAACAATCACGGCCAAGTAATAAGTACGGCTTGATACTTTAACTAGCTAGGGTTATCACAGACCTAGTTACTAGCAAGATGCAGTGAGATTATTCCACAGCCACAAGCCCTGCAGACCATCCAGGTTACCCAGGTCGAAAAATTAGGGGTTGAATTCAGGTGGGTACATCGTCCAGGAAACGCATGTACCCTTAGGTAGCTTGAAGGGTGCAACACATGACAGTGTGCTAGAAATGTGCCCAACTCGACGGCAGGCTACAGATCCCAGGCGCGCCCAGGTAACGGGATTGCCTGTAGCTGGGAGATCTCTTTTGACTAATGTATTAATCTAGTTATTAGCCTTAGTCCATTTCAATATGTACTCCTGAACGTGGTACTCAGGAGTCCCCTCCTAGACATGATGCAAGACAGGACTGGATTATTTGTACAAGCACAATCGCCCACGGTATCCAGGTTATTTATACAGGTTATGTCATGTCAGGTAGACGTCGCAACAGCTTATCAAGATATATCATGCCAGGTTATCATGTCAAGTTTACTGGTCAAGGGTGCACCACGACGGGCCACTATCAGGTCATATCATGCTCACTTATCAGGAGTGCACCCCTACGGGTCACTATCGTGTTCAGGGTACATGTGCAGGGCATTATAGTACAAGCATTCAATCAGGGGACCCAAGTTAATCTGAGGTTACAAGACATGAGTTAATAATAATAATTAAATAGCAGGGCAAGGCACAGGAAGGAGCCCTGCGGCTCAGGGTCACTAGAACTCATGTGGCCAATAAGGAGAGCACATACGACTTGGTAAGGACAGGGGCATGCGGCTAGATAGGCAAGGGCGCATGCGGCTAGAAGGGCAAGGGCGCATGCTATTCCAAGAAGTTGGGTCTCATGCGGCCAGCGGAAGAGTGGGCTTCATGCGGCTGACGGAAAGCAAGTATATGCGGTTAAAGGAGGACGGCGGCATACGCGGCCATGAGTGATAGGCGCACATGCGGCTGGCCGAAGAGTAGTTCCATGCGGCTACGGGAGAGCAATGCCTATGCGGCTCAGAAGTCATGAAGCCCCATACGGCCAGGAATGATACTCAGTCTATGCGGCAAAAAGAAAAGCGGGTCCATACGGTTGGGAGCTATTACTCATGCGGCTGAGGACGACTGGGGTTCATGCGGCCAGAGAATTTTTATACGTGCGCAGTTCGGAGGAGTTCAGGCATATACGGCTAGGAATGATGGGTGCATATGCGGCCAGACTACCATACGGCTGGGGAAACACTTGCCGTATGAAATGTTCATACGGTCAAGTCTAAGCACAGTTCATCTTCTCCAAAATTTCGAGAAGAAGAACACCATGAGAGCTAAGTTCTCAAGCTCCATAACTCCATCATCCGGAGCCCAAATCCGAACTCCCATAGGTCAAAATGGGGCAGAACGAAATTTTCTACAACATGGAACCATCAAAACTTAGAAATAACAAGATTAAGTAGATCAAAACCCAAGAATTTTGAAAATAAAATAAACTTAGATCTACCAGAATCCGGCCATGGAAAGTAAAAATGCCAAGTACTAAGTAGGTTAAGATGCTGTGAGGAAGAGAATGAAGCAATAAAATTGGAGTTCCTCCATGAAGCAAGTTGCACTTGCCTAGACACCTCTCTCTCTGGTAGGTGAAGAAATTAATAGAGGAAAGAAGAAGAGTAATGAAGAGAGAGAAGAAAGTGGGGGTTAATAAATGGTAGTGGTGGTGGTTGGTAGGTGGTTCTCTCCTTGGTTCATACTGAACCAAAGAAAACCAAGCCTAGCCGAACCCAAACCAAGAATAAACCAAGCCATGAAGAAAAGCTAAGCAAGGAAATCATGCAATACAAGATAAAATACGTACACATATTCCAAAAATACGTAATATGAACCACAGGCATTACAACTCTACCCACCTTAAAAGAATTCCGTCCTCGGAATTTAATTAAGAGGCTAGAGAGACGAGGACAAGCTATTTAATCACATGTAAGCTATAACTAGGCAATCAATCACTCATTCAAGCAAGAAATTGAAGGCATGAGGAAGACATTATACCTCACGAGTCAAACAAGTCGGGATATCGCGATCGGATATCATCCTCACGCTCCCACGTTGACTCACCCAAAGAGTGATGACCCCAAGCAATTCAGACTAACTTGATAGTCTTGTTCTTGAGTATCTTCTCTCTCCGGTCCAATATAGACACGGGCCTCTCCTCATACGAAAGGTTGGTACCAACAACCAATTCCGAATGATCCAGGACGTGGCTCGGGTCCGGGATATATCGTCGTAATTGGGATACATGGAACACGTCATGCACCTCGCTTAACGATGGCAGAAGAGCGAGATGATAGGACACATCTCCTACTCGCTCCAGAATATCGAACGGCCCTATATACCTAGGACTAAGCTTTCCTCGTGCGCCGAAACGAATGACGCTACGGTTAGGCAAAATCCTCAGGAATACATGGTCGCCGACAGAAAACTCGAGAGGGCGCCGATAAGAATCGGCCCAATGGCGCTGGCGATCTTGGGAAACTCGAAGATGATCAAGAACTCTTCTGACCACTTCAACTGTCTGGGCAATCATTTCTGGGCCGAGTATTTGTCTCTCTCCGACATCGTCCCATGCTAGCGAGGATCTGTACTTCCTACCATACAGTGCTTCGAACGGTGCCATCTGGATACTAGTTTGGAAGTTGTTGTTGTACGAGAACTCCACCAGGTGCAGGTGATCTTCCCATGAACCACCGAAGTCGAGTGCACAGGATCGCAACATATCTTCAAAAGTCTGGATTGTACGCTCCGACTGACCATCTGTCTGCGGATGATATGCTGAACTAAACTGGAGGTGAGTTCCCAAACTCTCCTGCAGGCTATGCCAAAAGTGCGACGTGAATCTTGAATCTCGGTCCGAAGTGATACTAACTGGCACTCCGTGCAAACCTGACAATCTGCCTGAGGTATATCTCTGCTAACTGGCTGTTACTGTCCACTCTGAACGGGAGAAAGTGAGCTACCTTCGTGCCTGTCAACTATAACCCCAAATAGCATCTCTACCGGCTGGGGATCTAGGTAATCCAGTCATAAAATCCATGGTCATATGTTCCCACTTCCATTCTGGAATCGGCAAGGGCTGAAGAAGTCCAGCGGGTCTCTGATGTTCAGTCTTAACTTTTGGCAGACTAAACAACGAGAGACAAACCGGGCTATCTCCCTCTTCATGCCATTCCACCAAAAGTGCTACCGGATATTACGGTACATCTTCGTACCACCATGATGAATGAAATACTGTGAACTGTGAGCCTCTGCCATGATCCTATGTCTGATATCTCCACTGGGTACACAAAGACGCTTATCATGCCTAAGTGTACCATCTTCATGGATACATAACTCTGGTCGCCGCCCTGCCTCACACTCTGCCCTGAGTCGCTGAAGCTTGGAATCTGCTGATTGCGCCATCCGGATTCTCTCGACTATGGTGGACTGAACTTGCATGCTGGCCATCAATGCCACACTGGAAGGGAGAGCAACTTCAATACCCATCTTCTGAAGATCTGCTAATAGCTCTGGTTGCGCTGTTAGGAAATAAACTCCGGCTCTCCTGCTCAATGCATCTGTAACGACGTTGGCCTTCCCGGGATGATACTGTAAGTTGACATCATAATCCACAAGAAGCTCCAGCCACCTCCTCTGACGCATGTTAAGATCCTTCTGGGTAAAACATAATTCAGGCTCTTGTGGTCGGTAAAAATCTCTACCCTATCTCCGTACAAGTAGTGCCTCCATAACTTAAGTGCAAACACTACTGCTGCCAGCTCCAAGTCATGGGTGGGGTAATTCCTCTCATGATCAGGAAGTTGTCGTGACGCATAAGCTATTACCTTCCTATGCTACATCAGAACACATCCCAAGCCTCTGCCTGAAGCATCACAATATCGAGAATCCTCTGGTTCCATCTGGAAGCATAAGAATGGGAGCCGTCATCAAGCCTCGCTTCAACTTCTCAAAAGAATCCTGACATTCTGTTGTCCAAGCAAACTGCACATCCTTGCGGGTTGTTTGCAAAAACAAAGTATAGAACTTTATTGATACAAACTGTAATAAAGATTACAAGAATTCTGGGAAAATTACAACTATAGGAGTCCAATCTTGATGACGATTGCTTTATCCCTTGGACGATGTGAACTATGAAGACGAAGCCTTTGAAGTTGAAAACTCTGGAAACTGAAGGCAAAAGCCTCTGAAGTTGAAGACAAAGTCTCGGAAGAATGCCAGCACTTTGGCAAGAACTCCTGAACTCTCGATTTCTGATCTCTGATCTTGATCTCCCTTAAATGAAGACTTGAAACTCTATTTATAGAGTTCTGAAATAACTAACTTTCAGTTATTTTTGGACTGTGCAGGATGATTTGCGCAGCATTGGTTTGCGCAACATTAATTTGCGCAGACAGTTACTGGATCGTGGGCCAACTATCATGGACACATGGCATCATTTGATAGAAATGCGCATGATCGTGCATAAACAGTTGCCACGTAATGAGCAATCGATGGCATGAATGCCACGTGTAACTGAACAATTATATTGATGGAGTGCGCAGAGTTGAATTGCGCATAAATGGTTTGCGCAGACTCAAACTGTGCAGGATTGGTTTGCGCTGCCAGCTGTCAGCCGCCCTCGAGCACTGTGCGGTGCAGGAAACGAACAGATTCCTTGTTATTCGTACTGTCAGTTGTCAGAAAAGATTTGATTTGATTTGGTAATGATGACTTCTGTCACGTCAGTCTGCGCAGTTGGAAGTGTGCGCAAAGCAGTATGCGCAATCGGATTGCTGCGCAATCTATTGTCTGCGCAATTCATCCAAATGATGGGTTTCTTGATTTCTTGACTTTGTTGATTGATGCAACTTGATTTTTTTAGGACCTACAAGACCCCCTTCAAAGTTTTCGAAAGTTGATTTGATTCAAAGTTTCGAAATACTTTGAATTTTTGAATTTTGAATCAAGTTGTGCATGATGATGAGCTGTCTGTGCAAAGTGAAGTGCCTCCAAATTTTAGGCGCAATCTAAGGCAGCCGTTTCGTATTTCAAAGGCTATAAATAGCCCACTTCTTTATTTCATTTTTTTACTTTGCCTCCTTCGTGCTTTTGAGAGAAAAATCTCCGAACCCTTTCTGTCTTCTTTCTCCGACGACTTCCATGGCGCCCCGACGATCTAATGTTACCGCCGCCGCCGCTGCGAAGGGAAAAGCTCCAGCCGAATCTTCTGACAGAGTTGCTCGGCGAGCATCTCGACATGAGTCTGCGCACCCTGCTCTGATAGGTAGTAAAACCGATCGAAAACCCCTTTTTAGGGTGTTTTTGACTTCCTTCGATCTTCGAAACTCATTTCTTTTTAGAGATGAGTTCAAATTGTGCCACCCCCTTTTTAGGATTTTTTTGGTTGCATAAACAGTCAGTCTTTATTTTTATGAAGACTGTAATCCTGCGCAATCTATCGAATTGTGCTGACAGAAAGTCAGCGCTATCGATTGATTTGCGCTGAATGTCAGCGCAATCGATTGGTTTGCGCACCCTATTATGATGCGCAAACTAATGTTGCGTAATCCATGTTAGCGCAATCTGAGGATTATGTACTCTTCTGTCTTGTTTGTCTGAAAAAATAGAGTTTTTGACTTGTACTGATCTTCATCTGTTTTTGATGCAGTTGAAACCAATGAAGATCCAAACTATGAACATTTTGTGGGAACTTTGTCTGAATCTGAATATAAAGAAGATTTGTCTCACGTCCATTATCCTCAGTACGATCTGTCGACTTCTCGTCAGGCAATATTGATTTCTCAGGACAACGAAACTTTAATGTGTCTGATGAATGGACAGCCTCTGGAATCAGCAGATGCTGTTATCCACAAGAAACCCTTATTCTTGTTTGGTGACGCCTTTGAAAAAGTCTCCCAGCCTAGGCCAAGGATGGAGGAGATGATAGTCCACCGGGAAGACAGATCATTCTTCATTCCTGACATTGCTCGATGCCTTCCTTTGTCACGGTACGCTCATGCGAGCTACCCAAGGAAAATGGATTGGAACATCACCCTTCTCCAGGATGCTCGTGCAGGGAAGATCTTTGTAAAGAAGGTTAACGGGAAAGATATGTTTTACAGCTCTTCTGACAGATACAGTGTTATGTTGAGAGGTTTGAGACCCAGCTGCATTCCACCGAAAAACTCCTCTATGCTGATGCCCGTCAGAACCCCTATATTCGCAAATGAATTTGCGAAGGAAGAAGGAAGATACCCTGAACAGGATATCAGAATGACTGGATTAGTGAATCCAGATTACAAACGATGGAATTGCATTGCAAATTGGGTTCTAACAACCTTCCAAGACAAACTTCAACAAATTAACCTGTTTCAAGCAGTGCATGCCACTGTATACGGGTTTGCTCCTAACCCTCATATGTTTTTGGCCTTGGCTGAGCGATACAATTACAGAACAGGAACCTTCATGACCCCGGGTGGAGAGATGGGTTTGCACTCCACGAGATGAAGTACATCTCATACTTGCCTATGGCGGATGCTCCGTATGAGGAGTTTGTTCCCACAAATGATGAGTTAGAGAAACTCAGAAAAGAAAATGCTGAAATGGTAGCAGTGTTTGAGGAACTGCTATGCCATTACAAGATTTGCTCTTTGTACTATAAAAGTGCTATGGCCAACACTTGCTATTCCTCGAAGTGGCTTCCATACTTGTTTCTCAACCATTTAGAGGAAAAGAAAACTAAGGAGAACGACAAGTGTTACCCTAATTTTTTCAAACCCTTAAATAGCACAGAAGTCATGAAGATGATGGAAGAAAGTAAACATTATGATAAGGAAATGAAGGATGATCATCAATGTCCACCTTTAAAGAAAGGTGACATTTTGGAGAGTTTTTTGAGAATGGGTTACAGACCCATGTCGAAAGAAGCCCAGTTAGCAGGGTTTCTGACACACTGGCTCAGACGATTCGTGGTCCCGGGATCTAGTGCAGTGGACCGTTTTCATCGCGGTGTACTTTTTGCTGCCGTCAAGCTAGTCTTCGGTTATAAGGTTGACTTGTTATCGGCAATGACCTGCAGATTGAATGCGAGTCTTCGCTTGTATGTTGACTCGATGCTGAAGGCAAAGGGAGAGAAAGAATTCCCCCGTCTCGAACTGCCGTACACTTATCTCTTTGGATGGTTACTCCTCCACTATCCAACTTTAATGGACCCTGGTATGGGACCAGTAGATGGCAGCTTCTTGCGCAGATATTCTCAGGGTAAATGGAAGTACACCTCTCTGAGTGAGTGCAGATTTGTTTTAAATTTGAACAGAGGATGGAACTTCTGTTGCGCCCCTCTCCCGGCTGGTCATGACCAGATGCCACCCAACATGGTAGATTCAAAGCTGCAGCCCTTAAACCGTGTGGCCTTTGAATGGTTGAAGACAATTCGACCATCTCATTTAGTATACCGCTTTGAAGAAGAATGCTTTTTGGAACCATACCTCCCTAGCCGTTTTGCTAGACAATTTGGGTATGATCAGTTCCACGTAGGGAACGCAATCACCTGCCTTCAGGGCAAGGGTTTCTTGATTGACGGGGCCCGAGCTTGGGCCTACTACAATGCCCGTGACACAAAGGCTACCTTCTCGATGCCACCAAAGAGCACTCCTCAAGGGCCTCGGATGCTCTTTACATACTCGGTATTTTACACATCTGCAAATACTTTTGCCGAGAACTTTAATCTCGCCGATAGTTTTGCTTCTGCGATAAGATTGAGGAAAGGGAGGATAGCTTTATCAATCCCTGCCAATGATGAGGCAAACGAGCCGGCGGATGAACCCCTAGAAACTTCAAGAGAAATGATGTTCCAACAAGAAGTAAACGCAGCAATGCGTATCTCTCTGAGAGTGGGAAAGTCTCCTGCCAAGAAAAGAAGAAGAGAGGAGCCTCCTGCTCCTGCAGCAAAGAAGAAATTGGTCTTGGAGCATTCTTCTGATAAAGTGACTACAAGATCCCAATCTCGGCAGCTAGCCGAGACAAATCAGGAAGTTGCTACTACACCAACTTCTGTACAGAAGCAAACAGCACCAATAAATGTAGAGAGTCCCGACAGACCTCTACACAGAAAGAAGAAGAAGTTGGTCACCAGAAGAAATTTAGAAGCCTCTTCTTCCAAACAACTCCTGACTTCAGTAGATGCTGCAGCAGGATTTATAATGCCATCTCCCACCCCTGTTTCTGAATCAGGGAGTAAAATCCTTGAAGAGACTGAACAAGGGGAGATCTTGACCCCAGAACTGAAGTTGAAATACTCAGAGAAAACATCATTGAAGAGGAGCTAAATATTACACGACCCCTTTCTCCTGTCGCGGAGACGACTCAGCTTCCTCCTACTCCAAAGACTCTTCGTGAAGAAGAAGAGCGTGAAATGATCGAAGCTTTAGAAGATTGTTATAGCCTGCAGGAGGATCTAACCGCAACTGACAGTGGGAATGCAGCCCAAGAAGAAGAAGAAGATAAGGATGAAGAAAGCTCTTCGTCTGGAAATGTTGATAAGTATATACAGAATCCTGAAGGGGACAACGAAGAACACATATCTCTTGATACCGCCGACGATGCTTCGGATCCTAAAAAGGATATTGAAGTAGAGGCGTCCGTAGAAAAGGTTGTTAACCCTGATGAAGACGTCGAGATAGAAATATCTCCTGAAGAAGTGGCTGGTGAAGATGTTCAGCAAGAGAATCCCGCCACCGAACCCCAAGGTATAAAATGAGATTTAACAATCTTCTTTCTTTTAAAATAGATTGATATCTAATATCTTCATTTGTAGTTCTTGCAGGTCTTGATACTCTACCAACACCTCCGATGGACCTGGCTATGGTGCCTATTCCAACGGTAGTTGTTAGTAGTAGCCATCACTTATCTTGCGGCTCTGAAGCGGGCAGCAGCCAAGCTGTCGCAATTGAAGCTACTTCCGTTCAACGGGGGTCTATTCCAGCAGGAAATGCAGTTGTTGTTAAATCCAATCAAGGTAAGACTGCTTTTTAATTTGATCTTTTTGTTTATTGGCAATTAGTAAAAATAATTTTACTTTTGCAGAAGAACAAACAGGAGGAGCAGCTAGTTCCATCTGGCTCCTTTGTTTAAAGAGCCTATCATTCAGCAGCAAAGGATTGAGCAACCGACTACCCCATCCTCAACAGGGGTAGCTTCGACTCCTGGAACTATAGCCATCAATCAGCAAGTTGTACAATCATTTACCAAGTGCTTTTTTGAATCGTTGGGATCTCTTGCCCATAAGATGATAGAGAAAGAAGGAGCTGCTTTATTAGGTTAGGAAGCCACTTCTTTTTTAATAAGAGCCTAAGGGATCAAGGAGATGAGGCTCAAGCCATTCTTCTTGAACATATATTGGATGAGTTGGAAGTATCCATCAAGAAAATA
>JANAVB010026136.1:0-42145 GCA_029216955.1 Iris pallida | reverse complement strand
CATCATCGTTCAGATATCTCTTCTTCATTTTACCCGATGGCTTTCCTGGAGCATTGAATACCTTCAGTATTGTATCATTACTTTCATGATCTCCGTCGTCGTTTCTGGAAGCTCTCGTTCTATTAGTTGCAACATGAGACTTGAAATACATCGAACAAAAGTTTGTAATCTCCTCGAGAACATAGGCTTTACAAATAGAACCCTCGACCCGTGCCTTATTTTCACCTTTCTTTTTAGGTGATTCAAATGTCGCTCGAACGGGTACATCCATCGATATTCGACGGGTCCACCAACACATGCCTCATAGGATAGATGAATCGGCAAATGCTCCATAGAGTCGAAGAATCCAGGAGGAAATACCCTCTCTAGCTTGCACAGTGTTACCGCAATGTCCTTCTCTTGCTTTTCTAAACGATCAACGAGCAATTTCTTAGAATAAAGATCCCTGAAGAATACGCTAAGCTCCGTCAATGGATCCCAAACTGCCTGCGGTAAGAATTTCCGAAATGCAATCGGAATTAACCTCTCTATGAATACGTGACAGTCGTGGCTCTTCATACCCGTCAATTTGTTTTCCTTCGGATCGACACATCTTCTCAGATTTGACACATATCCGTCTGAAAATTTTAGGCCCTGGATCCCCGACAAAGTCTCACTTTATCCTCCTTGTCCAGCGAGAAAATTGACTTCGGCAGGAACTGTTTTCCATTCTGCTCTATCAAATGCAACGCAGGGCGTTTGTATATTTCTTCTAAGTCCAACCTGGCCTTGGGATTGTCTTTCGTTTTCCCCTTTACGTCCATCACAGTATTAATTATGTTATCAAATACATTCTTCTCAATATGCATGACATCAAGATTATGTCTGATCAGATTGGTACTCCAGTATGGCAGATCCCAGAATATGCTCCCTTTGTCCAGTTATGATTTCTACCAAATCTATCACACTTGTACCCAGTTGTAGGATCTTCGATAGCACTTGGAAAATCTTTAACCTCCTCCCATATCGTAGCTCCACACCATTGGCGGTGGATCACCCTTCTCTACAACGCCGGCACGGAATGTATTCATGTTCCTTCTGAACGGATGATCTTTTGGCAGAAATTGCCGATGATAATCAAAGAAGCACGATTTTCCTCCGTGTTTCAAGCGGAAAGCCTTACTACTGTCCATGCAATACGGACATGAGAGACGGCCATGAGTGCTCCATCCAGATAACATTCCATAGGCCGAAAAGTTGATGGTCCACATAAGGGTTGCCTTCATCTGAAAATTCTGCTTCCTGGAAACATCGTAGGTGTTAGCGCCTACTTTTCATAACTGATTCAACTCATCTATCAAAGGCTGTAAGTACACATCAATGTTCCTCTTAGGATTGTTCGGACCAGGAATTATAACGGTTATAAACATGTACTGAGTCTTCATGCACATCCAAGGCGGTAGGTTATACGAAGTGACAATCACAGGCCAGCACGAATACTGGGATCCCGAAAGACCAAAAGGAGTAAAACCGTCAGAAGATAGTCCCAACCCGACATTACGCGGATCTGAAGCAAAATCAGGATACACTCGATCAAAGTGCTTCTACGCTTCTCCATCGGATGGGTGATCCAACACTCCTTCAATCTGTTCTCGCATGTGCCAACTCATATTTTTGGCCGTCTCTTTCACCATAAATAATCTTTGCAACCGCGGCGTTAAAGGCAAGTAGTGCATTGAATCGGTCGGTCTTCTTGCACCGGTAGACCTTCCTGTACTAGTTTTCTTATAGCGATCAGCACCACAAAATCTGTACACATCTGCGTCCTTGTCGTCTTTGTAGTACAGCATGTACCCTTTGTGACAAGAATTGATTTTCTCGTATCCCATCCAGAGCGATCTCACCATCCTCTTAGACCCGTAGAAGTCTTTAGGCAACTTAGCATCCGCCGGTAAGATCTCTATAATCAACTCCAACACTCGGTTGTAGCATTCTTGTGACATGTTAAAATCTGACTTAATGCTCAATAGTCTCGTAACCACCTCCAACGGTGAATGATCCTCACAACCAGGATACAATGGAGTCCTTGCATTCTCCAGCAACTCCATGAACTGTACAGCATCGGCGTTCGGTGCCTCCTCAGGTGCATCATGAATAAAACTAGGCCCCGCAGCGTCGAAAACCATGTTCACGCACCGTCGTCGTATGCATGATTATCTGAAACAAAATTAGGTCCCGCATGCATATACGGCTCAACATAAGGCTCCGGCTCTGATGCTAAAGACACAAGTTCTCCGTGTGCGGTCCATTGATAGTAATTAGGCGTGAAACCCCTCGAGTACAAATGATATGTCACTTCGACTTCTGGATAGTATTTCACGTTATGACATTTCACACACGGACACTTAATTTTGGTGCCGTCCATGTACTGAGGGAACGCCTTAGCAAACTGCAGGAACTGCTCTACTCCCGCTATGTATTCATCCCGCACACCACACATATCATCAGGACGACGATTGTACATCCATGAACGATTCCGCAAGTAGTAATTCATATCCATTTGGAAATAATTCTGCAAAGATGGACACACATTATCCAATAGGCACAAATTCATATATTGTCTTATTATGGGACACACATTAGTAGCGGACAGTTACTAATAACAATGATATGCAATCTAGGTCAAACTAGGTTGTACTAAGTCAAACAAAGTCAAACAAGGTCAAGCTAAGTCAAGCAAAGTCAAACAAGGTCAAAGTAGGTCAAGGGTTGACCTACAGTTGACTTTGTCAACTCTTAGTCCAATCTAGGTCAGATGTTGACTCTACTTTGACTTTCAGTCAAAATAGTCAACCTTGGTCAAACAAGGTCAAATCTAAGTCAAATATCCTATTTTTAGTCATTACCTACCAAGGTACCCTTTACCTTATCGCTATTGGTATCCCAATACCAATACCTTAAGTTGGTACCCTTTACCTTATCGCTATTGGTACCCTTTACCTTATCGCTATTGGTATCCCAATACCAATACCGTGGTAACATGGTTGGTACATTAAGGGTCTTTGATAAGATGACATGTTGCAAAAAAATATATCCTTATATATATAGTTCTCCTACGGATTTTCTTTAATATTACGTAGGAGAACTATAAGGATATATTTTCACAACATGTCACCTCCTCAAAGACCTTTAATGTGACAACCATGTCACCCTCTCAGTCATATCCCTGAGCTACGATGCAGCTGCAGGCATTTAACATATCACGGTTTATAAAAATAACTAATAAATCTCTATCCTAACTAATAAATTAATATCCTACTTTAACATCTAATAACTCTCATATTTATGTAGCTACGATGCAGTTGCAGGCAGTTCCTTCTAACATAAACTAATATCCTAATCTAAACTAACCCTTTAACTGAAACTAATATCTATATAATGCTAATCATGAACTGTACACTACTACCTAACATCATACCCATTACCTTAGGCTAGTATCTATCCACCTGCCTTAACATCATACCCATTACCTTAGCTAATACCTTATCCTTAGGCTATAGGTAATTCTCATTACTTTGCTAATACCTTAGATACCTTAGGATACTAACTCTACCGTTCTAACAATATACCAACACTCCTAAGATACTCTAATATTTACATAGAGATATACCCTATAGGGTATCCTATAACCATAGACTAATCTAGGACACTCTTGAGATACTAGGATATCTAACTATCCTAGGATATCAAATTGTCACGCCCCAGAACCAGAATACTGGAGAGCGGGGGCAGACATAGCCAGCTACGTATATTGAAGTGCAACCCACCTCGCTATACGGTCACGGCTGTCTAGATACATGAGGGTTTAACTACAAGCCAGCAGTCTCTTAAGGTCATGAACAAGCCTATTGTCTCAATCACAAGCAAGTAAGTAAGAGTTACAAGATATATGCTCATTAAATATACAATAGTAAGGCATCCCAAACATTACATATTCAGCTGATCATGAAGCTAGTCATTACAAAATGTCAGGACTAGCAAGAGTTTAGTCATACATGATCAACCCTAGGATCCGTCAATCATGTTACACCGTAGGCAGACAGTAAATAAGTGCAATCGAGCTAAACAGGTGCTCGTCGGCTAAACGCCTCAAAAGAATATGTTTACAATAAAGTAGGAGATCAAAAATAAATCCACTCGTTGCCAGGGTTCCGTCTAGTGGCCACCATCTGGCTGGAAGGTCGGTAGATCCTCTGGAGCTGCTCCGAAATGTGGCCACACAAAACTAGCTGGGTCAGACCCCAGAAAGAGCAAGTGCCACAAATGAAGCTTCACTTAGGAACTAAAACCAGCAATTAACACAATAGAAAGTAATAAATAGTAAAACTGGAGAAAATATAACATAACGAGGATATACGGTAAGATAACCATGGGACCATTCAGATAACCAGGTTACAATCCTTAAACCAACAAGGACCGGGATTGTAACCCTTCATCTGAACCGAACTTGGTTTCTTCCATTTATCAGCAGGGTAATGTATGAAAATCAGGACATGTAACAATTTATACAGGATCAAGACTAGACAGATTATTCCCATTCAATCAATCACGGCCACGCAATGAGTACGGCTTGATACTTTAACTAACTAGGGTTATCACAGGCCTAGTTACTAGCAAGATGCAATGAGATTATTCCACAGCCACAAGTCCTGCAGACCATCCAGGTTACCCGAGTTGAAAGATTAAGGTTGAATTCAGGTGGGTACATCGTCCAGGAAACGTATGTACCCTTAGGTAGCTTGAAGGGTGCAACACATGACAGTGTGCTGGAAATGTGCCCTACTCGACGGCAGGCTACAGATCCCAAGGCGCGCCCAGGTAACGGGATTGCCTGTAGCTGGGAGATCTTTTCATGACTAGTGTGAAATTCTAGTTATTAACCTTAATCCATTTTAGTGGGTACTCCTGACCGTGGTACTCAGGAGTCCCATCCTAGACATGATGCAAGACAGGACTGGTTTATTTGTACAAGCACAATCGCCCACGGTGTTCAGGTTGTTCATTCTTGTCAGGTCATGTCATGTCCGGTAGCCATCCCAACAGCTGTTCAAGATAGTTCATGTCAGGTCATCATGTCAAGTGTACTAGTCAGGAGTGCGCCACGATGGGCCACTATCATGTCAGGCTCAATTATCATGTCCAAACATATTAAATGAATTCGTGATTATCAAGTTCATGACAAAAGGCATAAGGATATAAAATAGACATAAAATATACAATAAAATATCAATATACAGGGCAATAGAAGAGCCATGCGGCTAAGACATATACGGCCAGGAATAATCTCATACGGTTGGAAGAACAACCCATGCGGCTGAATCAATGTGGTTCCATGCGGCCAAGGGTTTGGGTTCAACATGGAGCAGGCGCGCGGCTTCATGCGGCTAGAAGGAAGCCCAAGGCGCATGCGGCTCAGGGTTGCTGGAAATCCATGCGGCCAGGAAGGACTGGGCCTCATGCGGCTGGCTAACAATCAGGTATATACGGCCGGGGTCAAGTGGAGTTCCATGCGGCTCGATGTGGTGGGCGCATATGCGACTGCAAGGGCAAGGGGGCGCATGCGGCTAAAGGGGCAGGAGCCTTATGCGGCTCTCAGAAAGTGGGTCCATATGCGGCTAAAAGAACAAGAGCCTCATGCGGCTGGAAGAGTTGAGTCTTATGCGGCTGGAAGACTCGCCGCATGAAGGTTGATACGGTCAAGTGCTAGCATGCGGTTAGGGGTTCATGCGGTCAACTTAATTCATGCAGCTAGAGAATTCACTTGCCGCATGAAATATTCATGCGGTCAAGTCAAGCACAGTTCATCTTCTCCAAAATTCCGAGAAGAAGAACACCATGAGAGTCAAGTTCTCAAGCTCCATAAAACCCTCATCCGGAGTCCAAATCCGAACTTCCATAGGTCAAAATAGGGTAGAACGAAATTCTCTACAACATGGAACCATCAAAACTCATAATAACAAGATTAAGTAGATCAAACCCAAGAATTCCAAAAATAAAGTAAATATAGATCTACAAGAATCTAGCCATGGAAAGTAAAAATGCTAAGTTCTAAAGTAAGTTAGAATGCTGTAAGGAAGAGAATGAAGCAATAAAATTGGAGTTCCTCTATGAAGCAAGTTGCACTTGCCTAGACCTCTCTCTCCTCTCTCTCTGGCAGGTAAAGAAGTAAATGGAAGAAGAAGAAGAGGTTAATGAAGAGAGAGAGAGAATGAAGAGGGGCTAATAAATGGGGATGGTGGTGGTAGGTAGGGGGTTCACCCCTTGGTTCATGATGAACCAAGGCAACCAAGCCTAGCCGAACCAAACCAACCCCAAGGAGACTAAGCCAAACCAAACTAAGGAGATATGCAAATACAAGATAAAATACGTATACGTATTCCAAATACGTTATACGAACACAGGCATTACAACTCTACCCACCTTAAAAGAATTCTGTCCTCGGAATTTAATCAAGAGGCTAGAGGGGCAATGACAAGCTACACTAATCGCAAGCAAGCATTAACTAGGCAATCAATCAATCATGCAAGCAAGGAATCGAAGGTATGAGGCATAAGAAGGGCATTATACCTCATGAGTCAAACAGGTCGGGATATCGCGATCGGATATCATCCTCACGCTCCCATGTTGACTCACCCAAAGAGTGATGACCCCAAGCAACTTGGACTAACTTGATAGACTTGTTCTTGAGTGTCTTCTCTCTTCGGTCTAATATAGACACGGGCCTCTCCTCATACGAAAGGTTGGTACCAACAACCAATTCCGAATGATCAAGGATGTGGCTCGGGTCCGGGATATACCGTCGCAGTTGAGATACATGGAATACGTCATGTACCTCGCTTAGCGACGGCGGAAGAGCGAGACGATAGGATACATCTCCTACTCGCTCCAGAATGTCAAACGGTCCTATATACCTAGGACTAAGCTTTCCCCGTACACCGAAGCAAATGACGCCACGGTTAGGCGAAATCCTCAGGAATACATGATCGTCGACCGAAAACTCGAGAGGACGCTGATGAGAATCGGCCCAATGACGCTGGCGATCTTTGGCAACTCGAAGATGATCCCTGACCCTTCTAACCACTTCAACTGTCTGGGCAACCATTTCTGGACCAAGCATCTGCCTCTCTCCGACATCGTCCCATGCTGGCGGGGATCTGCACTTCCTACCGTACAGTGCCTCGAATGGTGCCATCTGGATGCTGGCCTGGAAACTGTTATTGTACGAGAATTCCACCAGGTGCAAGTGATCTTCCCATGAACCACCAAAGTCAAGTGTACAGGACCGTAATATGTCTTCAAGAGTCTGGATCGTGCGCTCCGACTGGCCATCTGTCTGCGGGTGATAGGCTGAACTGAACTGGAGGCGAGTCCCCAAACTCTCTTGTAAGCTACGCCAAAAGTGTGACGTAAATCTTGAATCCCGGTCCGAGGTGATACTGACTGGAACACCGTACAATCTGACGATCTGCCTGAGATACATCTCTGCTAGCTGAGCCGTCGACTGACCAACTATGAATGAAAAAAGTGAGCCACCTTCGTGAGCCGATCAACAATAACCCAGATAGCATCTCTACCAGCTGGGGATCTAGATAATCCAGTCACAAAATCCATGGTCACATATTCCCACTTCCATTCTGGAATCGGCAAGGGCTGAAGAAGTCTAGCCGGTCTCTGATGTTCAGCCTTAACTTGTTGGCAAACCAAACACCGAGAGACAAATCGAGCTATCTTCCGCTTTATGCCATTCCACCAAAGGTGCTGACGGATATCACGGTACATATTCGTACTGCCAGGATGGATGGAATACTGAGAACTGTGAGCCTCTGACATGACCTCCTGTCTGATATCTCCACCGGGTACACAAAGACGGTTACCATGTCGAAGTGTACCATCTCCATGGATACATAACTCTGGTCTTTGTCCTGCCTCGCACTCTGCTCTGAGCCGCTGAAGCTTGGAATCGGCGGACTGAGCCATCTTGATCCTCTCGACTATAGTGGACTGAACTTGCATACTGGCCATCAATGCCACACTGGAAGGGAGGACAACTTCTATACCCATCTTTTGAAGATCGGCTAACAGTTCTGGTTGCGCTGTTAGGAAATAAACTCTGGCTCTCCTACTCAATGCATCTGCAACAACGTTGGCCTTCCCAGGATGATACTGCAAGTTGATATCATAATCCACAAGTAGCTCTAGCCATCTCCTCTAACGCATGTTAAGATCCTTCTGGGTGAAAACATACTTCAGGCTCATGTGGTCGGTAAAAATCTGCACCCTATCTCCATACAAATAGTGCCTCCACAACTTAAGTGCAAATACTACTACTGCCAGCTCCAAGTCATGGGTTGGGTAATTCCTCTCATGATCACGAAGTTGTCATGATGCATAAGCTATTACCTTCCCATGCTGCATCAGAATACATCCTAAGCCTCTGCCTGAAGCATCACAGTATACTGAGAATCCCCCTGTTCCATCTGGAAGCGTGAGAATAGGAGCTGTTATCAATCTTCGCTTCAACTGCTAAAAAGAATCCTGACATTCTGCTGTCCAGGCAAACTGTGCATCCTTGCGGGTCAACTGCGTTAATGGCGCTGAAATTCGAGCAAAATCCAAAACAAATCGTCGGTAATAGCCGGCCAATCCAAGAAAACTACGAACTTCTGCAACTGTACTGGGCACCCGGCCATGACTCAATAGCCACAATCTTTTGGGGATCCACTTCTACTCCGCCTCTGTTGATGATATGACCCAAGTACGAAATACGATCGAGCCAGAACTCGTATTTACTGAACTTGGCATATAACTGGTGCTCCCTGAGAATCTGAAGAACATCACGGAGATGCTGCTTATGATCCTCCTCACTCTTGCTGTAGACCAGGATGTCATCTAAGAACACAATCACAAACTGATCCAAGTAAGGCATGAAGATGCGATTCATGAGGTCCATGAATATTGCCGGCGCATTGGTCGCTCCAAAAGGCATAACAAGGAACTCCCAATACCCATACCTCGATCTAAAAGCTGTCTTCGGGATGTCCTGCTCTCTGACTCTGATCTGATGATATCCTGAGTGCAAGTCGATCTTCGAGAATACTGATGCCCCCTTGAGTTGATCAAATAAGTCATCTATCCTCAGGAGAGGGTATCGGTTCTTGATTGTCACTGAGTTCAAGGTACGATAGTCACACATAACATGGACGTACCATCCTACTTTTTCACAAGAAGCATCGGGGCTCCCCAAGGTGATCCACTAGCACGAATGAATCCCTTGGTCCTGAGTTCCTCAATCATCTTGTACAATATCTCCAATTCTGACGGCGCCATCCTGTAGACTCTCTCTGACACTGGGGCTGTCCCAAGGATCAAGTCTATAGTGAACTCGATCTCCCGCTCTGGAGCATACCTGGAAGCTCTTCTGGGAAAACATCTGGAAAACTCTTCAACTACCTTGGGCAACTGAACTGCTGCCTACTGCCATCCACAATACTGGAGGAGAAGGCTCAACTTCGCCTCGGGAGAAGAAAAACTCTGGCTCGCCTGGAATGCTAAAAACAACCCTACCAATATGGCAGTCTATTCTAGCATACTGGTTCCTCAACCAATCCATCCCTAAGACCACATCATAATCGGCCATCGGGAACTCTATCAATCTAGCTGGGAATTCTCTACCACTAACTACGATCCGACACGAGGAAAACACTCTATCTACTCCCACAAGTCCGTTACCAGTAAGTATATTGAGCCTTACTGATAATGACTCGGGCTCCAATCCTACCCGTGTCACGAATCGTGCAGACATAAAAGAATACGATGCACCAGAATCAAATAAAGCTGAAGCTGGAAAGGAGTTGACGAGAATAGTACCTGCAACTACCTCTCCGGGTGCTAATCCTTCCTCTGCGGTCATCACCATAGCCTGACCATGCCCTCGGGGTGCTGGTCCCCTCTGCTAAAATCCTTGCTGCCTGCTCTGACTCTGGGCTTAGGCTTGTGCATACTGCTGGGGGTTCTTCTGCTGGAATACCTGGGACTGAGGCGGCAAGGGCCTCGACAATGGATACTGCTGCTGCTGGACCGGAGCTGGTCCTCTCACCGAAGAGCTAGAAAGGTTGGACGATGATGAACCACCCCTATTCGGGCAGGATCCAACCCTATGGTCTGTTGCTCCACAAGCCAGGCACAATCTCTGCGCCCTGTGACATTCTGCCACCACATGGCCTGGTTTTCCACAATGAGAACATCCCACGACGGAAGACTGCTTCTGCTTCTGCTGCTGCTGCTGAGGGTACGTCTGTCACGCCCCGATTCCGTCGAATCGATAGTCGTCCCCCGGGCGTGATGCCGTGCGAACCTAAGTTGCGATCGCACAAGGCATAGTCATAAGGTTATCCGAAACACAACATCAATTTAGAGTACGCAGAGAATTTGAACAACACATCTGAAGTAGAAATAAACTTTTTCATTGATAATAAGAACTTTACATAGACTCCTTTACAATCATTGCCGCGCGGGCTACAACATGACTTCGACTTACAAAATGAACGCCGATGAGATAGTCGTTCCATACATTATACCCTTTTATACAAGCAAAAACCAATACATATTTCCACCTGCTATGGCGGGAAGTCGAGTCGTCATTTTTCTTTGGACTGATGTGCGGGTCTTCTTCAAAAGGAAATCCAGAAAACAAGCCTTCACACCGACGAGGCTTCAAAAGAATGCACGCCGCCTTGAGCTTTAGTTGGCACGCCCTTCGTAGTTCGGGGTACCTGCGTGGAGAGCGAGGATCAGTACATTACACTTTGTACTGGTGCGTGGCTATTTAAATTCCAAGCTCTCATTTGGTTGAAGAGTTTATATGACAATTGAGTATGAATGTTTCTAACCATCCTAATGGATTACAAACAAGTAATGACAAGCATAGTGAACTTTTACGTTGAAACTTACCCCGGCGGACCGCGTCGCGCCTTATAAAACTTACCATGTTCTTCCCTTTCAATCGTTATCATTTTCCATACCAAGTGCATTATTTCGTGTGTTGGTCACTGACTCCCAGAGCCATTGTGGACTCCTCTTTGCTTTTGTTAGACGGGGTCCTTTCAACGTGGGTAGCTAGCCCCGCTGCAAGTCCTCGCCTAATTCTTTTGTTTCCCAATGCCCGCAACGGTCCCGTGGCCTCGGGCTTGCCGTGCGGGGAAACGTTCACCTTGTCGACAAGTTGTCCATGACCGTGCAAAGACATGATTTTTGTTATTAAGACATAGCCTACATTTTTCTTTGAAACTTGTTCATTCATTCGTGTCAGTGCCCTTGCATTTATCTTTTCTCTCGCAACAACACTATCGATTTAGCCTAAGAAGGGGGTCGAGAAGAGAAGGGTCAGCCACTCACCTTGAGTTTACCTTGGCGAGCGAACTTGTTGGTCGCGCTAGACGTCGCCTACGCGATTACCTGAAATCGCACAAGCAACCGATTAGAACACTGCATTATTCAAAGAGTTCGATAGAAAATGCGAGTTCGAAATGCAAGCCATGAAACCATCGAAAACATCCACGAAACGCATTCAGAAAACAAAGCCAAAACCAACGCAAGCGGCGTGAAAAGCAGAGCAACGGGAGGTCTCTCCCGACTCAGCCGCAGAGTCAATCCTCGAGGCGCAACCCGCTGAATATGGGACTTGGTTCCGAAGAAGACATTCCATAACGAGGAATGGATCTTAATTCAACCGTTCCCGTTCGATCGACTCGGTCGATCCCGACCTATCGGTCCCGGCCGAATCGATAGCGACAGTGTTCCTTTCTCGCGCACCCCGTGGACAGAGTACGGGGCACGATGTAGGGACGGGGCACTACACCATAACCAACTAAGAAAAAGTTTCGTCCTCGAAACTTAAGAATAGAACCTACCTCTATGAAAATAATGAAGGGAACTTTTCCCTCATTTCTGACTCGAGTTCCCATGTCGACTCCTCTGCCGCATGGTTCCTCCAGAGTACGCGGACGAGAGGGATCGCCCGATTTCGAAGTAACTTATCCTTGCGTTCCAATATTTGAACGGGCGCTTCAACGTAGGATAAGTCAGACTTTAGCTCCAGCTGGCCAAAATCCACCACGTGGCTAGGGTCGTGCACGTACTTCCGCAGTTGGGAGACGTGGAAGACATTGTGTACACCTTCAAGCGCCGGTGGTAGGGCAATCTTATAGGCTACGGGGGCGACCCGCTCGAGTATTTCGAACGGCCCAACGAATCTCGGACTCAGCTTCCCCTTTACGCCGAATCGAGTAACTCCACGCATGGGTGACACCTTCAGGAACACATGATCGCCTACACAGAACTCAAGCGGTCTTCGATGGGTGTCGGCATAGCTCTTCTGCCGACTCTGTGCAATCTTTAGTCTTTCCCGAATTAGCTTGACCTTCTGCACCGTCTGTTCTACCAGCTCCGGGCCGAGTATCTGCCGTTCCCCGACTTCATCCCAGCAAATGGGCGATCTGCACTTCCGACCGTACAAGGCTTCATACGGCGCCATTTGGATGCTGGACTGGTAGCTATTGTTATATGCAAATTCCGCCAACGGTAAGTGGACGTCCCAGCTTGATTTGAAGTCGATTGCGCAGAGCCGTAGCATGTCTTCGAGAATCTGATTAACGCGCTCCGTTTGGCCGTCGGTCTGTGGATGGTAAGCTGAGCTGAACTGCAACTTGGTACCCAGCGCCGACTGAAGGCTACTCCAGAATCGCGACATGAACCGTGAATCCCGATCAGAGACGATGGATACTGGAACTCCGTGCAGCCGTACGATCTCGTCAAGATAAATCTGTGCCAGCCGATCAACGCTCCAAGTAACTTTAATGGCAATGAAGTGTGCCGACTTGGTTAATCGATCGACGATGACCCAGATGGCGTCGCTCCCCCGTGGTGTCTTCGGCAGGCCAACAATAAAGTCCATCGTGACATGATCCCATTTCCACTCTGGAATGGCAAGGTTCTGCATCTCCCCGCCCGATCGCTGATGCTCAGCTTTCACCTGCTGACAGGCTATGCATTGTGACACGAAGAGCGCCACATCTCTCTTCATCCCGTGCCACCAGAAAGTCGTGCGGAGGTCCTTGTACATCTTGGTACTGCCTGGATGCAAGGTATACTTCGCGTGATGCGCCTCCGACAAAATCTCCTTTCGTAGTTCAGAATCATCCGGAACACATAGTCGGCCATTCAATCGCAGCGCGCCGGTCTTGTCTTCCGCAAAGTCGGTCACACTACCTGTTGAAATTCGCTCGCGCATTTTCTTCAGGTACGGATCATCCTTCTGAGCGGCCATGATCTTTTCCAGCAAACTCGGCTCTAACTGCAGCTGCGCCAACCGTATATCCCTGAATCGAACCCGGAGATCGATGCCCATTTCTTCAAGATCTTGTAGTAGTCTGCGGTCGATGGATAGCGAGGCAAGGTATTTTCGACTCAGAGCGTCCGCCACCACATTTCCCTTGCCCGGAGTGTAGTCGATCGTCAAGTCATAGTCTTTGATTAGTTCGAGCCAGCGCCGCTGTCGTAAGTTCAGTTCTTTCTGGGTGAAGAGATACTTGAGGCTCTTGTGGTCGGTATAGATCGCGCACGCCACGCCATATAGATAGTGACGCCACAATTTCAACGCGAACACAATCGCCGCTAACTCCAAGTCGTGCGTAGGATAGTTCTTCTCGTGCGGCTTCAACTGTCTGGAGGCAAATGATATCACCTTGTTCCGCTGCATGAGCACACATCCCAAGCCCTGGCCTGAAGCATCGCTGAATATTTGAAAACCCTCTGGCCCATCAGGAAGTGCGAGTATGGGTGCCGAAATCAGCCGCTGTTTTAGCTCCTGGAATGAAGCTTCACAGTCATCCGACCACTCATACACGACTCCCTTTTGAGTGAGGCGAGTCAGTGGCGATGCAATCTTCGCGAAGTCTTTCACGAAGCGTCGATAGTATCCCGCCAAACCAAGAAAGCTTCTAATCTCGCTAGCAGACGCAGGCCTCTTCCAATCAGCAACGGCTTCCACTTTCTTCGGGTCGACTGCAATGCCTTCGGACGAAATGATGTGACCAAGGAAGGATACGCTGCTGAGCCAAAATTCGCACTTACTCCGCTTCGCAAATAGCTGGTTCTCTCGAAGTGTCTGGAGCACGGTCCGCAGATGTTCTGCATGCTGCGCCCTGTCTTTCGAGTAGATAAGAATATCGTCAATAAAGACTACCACAAATTTATCAAGGAAGGGTCGAAACACCCGATTCATTAGGTCCATGAAGGCGGCAGGGGCGTTTGTTAGGCCGAATGGCATCACCAGGAACTCGTAGTGGCCGTACCGAGTGCGAAAGGCTGACTTTTGCACGTCGTCCGACTTGATCTTGAGCTGATGATAGCCCGAGCGGAGATCAATCTTCGAAAATATCGAGGCGCCTTGCAGTTGATCGAATAAGTCGTCTATGCGGGGCAAAGGATACTTGTTCCGGATGGTGGCCTTGTTAAGCTCTCGGTAATCGACGCACAGACGCATGGACCCATCCTTCTTCTTCACGAACAATACGGGCGCTCCCCACGGTGAAACACTAGGCCGAATAAACCCTTTATCGAGTAATTCTTGTAGCTGGACCTTGAGTTCCTTCAGCTCAGCAGGGGCCATTCTGTACGGGGCCTTTGAAATCGGTCGAGTATCGGGGAATGTATCGATGCTGAACTCGATCTCTCGGTCGGGGGGCATGCCGGGTAGCTCGTCCGGGAACACATCGGGGAATTCTGCCACAACGTCGGTCTGACCTACGTTTGCACCTTCCTGTCGCATGTCTCGGACGGACGCCAAGTAGCCTTCGCACCCAGAATGCAGCATCCTCCGAGCAGAGATTGCCGAGATCAACATGCAGGTCGACGACGCCTCACCACACGAAAAGCAGAATTCAGGCACTCCTGGTATGCGGAAAGTGACCGTCTTCCTGGCACAGTCTATGGTTGCGTTGCACGGCCCGAGCCAATCCATCCCCAGAATGATATCGAAGTCATTCATGTCTAGGACCATCACGTCCAGACCGATCTTTTGACCGCCAATACAGATAATCCCGTCGGTGCAGGCTGAATTTGTGAGTATTGGTGTGCCCGAAGGTGTGCTCACGCTAAGGTCGAGGTCTAATGATATTAATGGAAATTTGTGCTCGGCGACAAAGTCCGCCGCTATAAAACTATGTGAAGCACCTGAATCAAATAGTACGCGAGCAGGCACATTATTAAAACTAAGTATACCTGTCACGACCGTGTCTGAGGCAAGCGCTTCATCTCGAGTCAAGGCGTAGACGCGTCCTTGTGCATTCGGACGCCTGTCTTGATGGTTTGGTGGGGCAGGCAGAGCAGGTCGAGGCGCCTGCACTCGATTCTCCTGTCGGTTCTGTTGGGGAGGGGCGTTGCGAGTCTGACGAAGGCTTGGACAATTTTGAGCCCGGTGACCAATCTGTCCGCAAGTGTAACATTCAAGATTACGGAAGAAACAATGGTCCTCACGGTGTCCCACTCGCCCACATCTGATACATCGAGGCATCGTTTTCTGACCCTGGTAGCCGCCGTTGTTTGGACGCTTTGACGCGTCGTTGTTGCCTCCCGTATGGCTAGGACGTTTGTGATTGGAATGACGCACAACGTCGGCAGCACTGGGAGGATGCAGGCTCTCAAGACGGAGAGCGTGATTCAGAGCCTCGCCCGTGGTCTTGTACTCCGGGACGCCGACATGCGCACCAATAGATTGTCGCAGTCCCACTTCGAACCGTCGCACGCGGCACTCTTCAGTAGGCAGAAACGCACCAGCGAACTTGGACAATTTGTTGAACTCTGCGGCGTACTGCTGTACGGTCCTGCTCCCCTGCTTCAATGACATGAATTCGTTTTCCTTTGCTTGGCGAACGGCAGACGGAAGGTACTCGAGTTCGAAGGCCTTGCGGAACGTGGCCCAAGGGATCGGCGCGGTAGTATTATCCGGTCGAATCGCTCGCTTGCGCACGGCCCACCAGTCGTGCGCGTTCAACCGTAGTTGAAGTTGTGCGCAGGCGACTTGCTTTGAGTCTTCGATGCCGAGGAGCTCGAAGTGGTCTTCTAGTTCTTCCAGCCAGTCGATCGCAACGGAGGGGCCCTCGGTGCCGCTGAAAGAGGTACGACACGCCTTTTTGAATTCTGACACTTCGAAGTTGTACTTCTTTGGTGCCGCAGGTTGAAGCTCGGGCTCCGCCGTGTCGACTTCAATGGGTGGAATCGTCGGTACGGTGGTAGCAGGTACGGTGACGGTAGGTGCCGTCGCAGAATTCCCGTTGGCCGCAAACGTCTGGACGATCTGCTGCAGGGTATCCATCTGCTTTTGTTGAAGTTTGATGTGCGCGTCGAAGCGAGCCTCGAACTGGGCCTGTCTTTCCTCTACTCGTTGATGTCGGCTCTCGGACTGGTTCCGCTGCGCCTCCATCATGCGCAGCATCCTTTCGATTGTATCGTTAGAAGGTCCGGCCTGCCGACGATGCGAGCTACTAGAGCCACTGGAAGCGCTCTGTTCTTGCTCGGCCGTGGGTTCCGCCACTTCTGCGATACGAAGGCAACGCATCAGTCTCAAATTATTACGGACTCATTGTATGGAACAACTTATCTCATCGTTGCGTGGTCAAAGGTTTGAAACTCTAGACACGAGGCCAAAGGATGTAAAGCCGTGCTCTGATACCATTATGTCACGCCCCGATTCCGTCGAATCGATAGTCGTCCCCCGGGCGTGATGCCGTGCGAACCTAAGTTGCGATCGCACAAGGCATAGTCATAAGGTTATCCGAAACACAACATCAATTTAGAGTACGCAGAGAATTTGAACAACACATCTGAAGTAGAAATAAACTTTTTCATTGATAATAAGAACTTTACATAGACTCCTTTACAATCATTGCCGCGCGGGCTACAACATGACTTCGACTTACAAAATGAACGCCGATGAGATAGTCGTTCCATACATTATACCCTTTTATACAAGCAAAAACCAATACATATTTCCACCTGCTATGGCGGGAAGTCGAGTCGTCATTTTTCTTTGGACTGATGTGCGGGTCTTCTTCAAAAGGAAATCCAGAAAACAAGCCTTCACACCGACGAGGCTTCAAAAGAATGCACGCCGCCTTGAGCTTTAGTTGGCACGCCCTTCGTAGTTCGGGGTACCTGCGTGGAGAGCGAGGATCAGTACATTACACTTTGTACTGGTGCGTGGCTATTTAAATTCCAAGCTCTCATTTGGTTGAAGAGTTTATATGACAATTGAGTATGAATGTTTCTAACCATCCTAATGGATTACAAACAAGTAATGACAAGCATAGTGAACTTTTACGTTGAAACTTACCCCGGCGGACCGCGTCGCGCCTTATAAAACTTACCATGTTCTTCCCTTTCAATCGTTATCATTTTCCATACCAAGTGCATTATTTCGTGTGTTGGTCACTGACTCCCAGAGCCATTGTGGACTCCTCTTTGCTTTGTTAGACGGGGTCCTTTCAACGTGGGTAGCTAGCCCCGCTGCAAGTCCTCGCCTAATTCTTTTGTTTCCCAATGCCCGCAACGGTCCCGTGGCCTCGGGCTTGCCGTGCGGGGAAACGTTCACCTTGTCGACAAGTTGTCCATGACCGTGCAAAGACATGATTTTTGTTATTAAGACATAGCCTACATTTTTCTTTGAAACTTGTTCATTCATTCGTGTCAGTGCCCTTGCATTTATCTTTTCTCTCGCAACAACACTATCGATTTAGCCTAAGAAGGGGGTCGAGAAGAGAAGGGTCAGCCACTCACCTTGAGTTTACCTTGGCGAGCGAACTTGTTGGTCGCGCTAGACGTCGCCTACGCGATTACCTGAAATCGCACAAGCAACCGATTAGAACACTGCATTATTCAAAGAGTTCGATAGAAAATGCGAGTTCGAAATGCAAGCCATGAAACCATCGAAAACATCCACGAAACGCATTCAGAAAACAAAGCCAAAACCAACGCAAGCGGCGTGAAAAGCAGAGCAACGGGAGGTCTCTCCCGACTCAGCCGCAGAGTCAATCCTCGAGGCGCAACCCGCTGAATATGGGACTTGGTTCCGAAGAAGACATTCCATAACGAGGAATGGATCTTAATTCAACCGTTCCCGTTCGATCGACTCGGTCGATCCCGACCTATCGGTCCCGGCCGAATCGATAGCGACAGTGTTCCTTTCTCGCGCACCCCGTGGACAGAGTACGGGGCACGATGTAGGGACGGGGCACTACAACGTCGGGGTTGAATGCTGAACCGGCGTTACTGAGGCCGCTCGCCTCGGAGCTCCAATAGTCAAAGCCCTGGCTGCCGGGGCTGGGGCTGAAAACTGATTCATCTGGCCTTGGGATCTCTTCCGACCTTCGGCCCTATCCACAATCCTCTGGGAGGTATACTCATGCCTCCGGGCTGCTCTCAAGACTGCATCAAAAGTCTGATGCTCAAACTGCTCAACTGCCAAAAAAATCTCCAGGTGAAGTCCTTGCTGGAATCACTGGGCTCTATCATACTCGGTTGCCACCAAGGTGGGAGCAAACCGACTGAGTCTGGAAAACTCGGCCGCATATCCGTCGACCGTCCTGCCTCCTTGCTTCAGATTAGTGAACCGGGTCTGTAGATCATATCGAGCTACAGAATCAAAATACTTGGTCTGGAATCTTTCTTTGAATACTGCCCAAGCAATAGGTGCCACTAATCCAACGGCCTGCACCACCCACCAACTGCGGGCAAGATCCAACAACTACAGGCGTACCACGGCTACCTTCTCGTTCTCTGGAGTCCTGGCTGCTTCGAGAATCACCTCAGTGTCCTGAAGCCAAGCATCTGCTGCGATAGCATCTTCGCTACCATCAAAGAAGGGAGGGTTCAAGCGCTTGAAGCTGTTGGCCGTGCTGTTACCCTGATGACCTCCTCTGGTCAAAGCATCCGTCACTGCCTGGTGCAAGGCATCTCCTCGACGATCTTGGAAAGCTATCAAGGTCCTGACGAGTCCTACCAAAGTGCCATCATCAGCCTCGGCAGGCTGAACTGGCTGGACTGGTAGCTCTCCGCCAGAAGGTACGACTCTGGAGGCTACTCCGGAATGCTGGGCTTGATCCCCGGGTTGCTGCTGATCCATAGGAAGTGCTCCGCCTTACTGACCGACAGGTCCAAGAACGATGTCGCTGAAGAAGACGACATAGGGAACAATAAGGAAGGACCAGGACAGATCAATGATACAAGAATATGATCAGGACAAGAATCCAGGGATTCGGAAGATACGAGCAGAGATCAAGGGCGAATACTGATTGAGACATCTATTCGGTAAACCCTCACATATCTTGATTCATAAGACCTGCATGGGCCACCACTTAAACCATGTCACGCCCCAGAACCAGAATATTGGAGAGCGGGGGCAGACATAGCCAGCTACGTATATTGAAGTGCAACCCACCTCGCTATACGGTCACGGCTGTCTAGATACATGAGGGTTTAACTACAAGCCAGCAGTCTTTTAAGGTCATGAACAAGCCTATTGTCTCAATCACAAGCAAGTAAGTAAGAGTTACAAGATGTATGATCATTAAATATACAATTGTAAGGCATCCCAAATATTATATATTCAGCTGATCATGAAGCTAGTCATTACAAAATGTCAGGACTAGCAAGAGTTTAGTCATACATGATCAACCCTAGGATCTGTCAATCATGTTACAGCCCGTAGGCAGACAGTAAGTAAGTGCAATCGAGCTAAACAGGTGCTCGTCGGCTAAACGCCTCAAAAGAATATGTTTATAATAAAGTAGGAGATCAAAAATAAACCCACTCGTTGCCAGGGTTCCGTCTAGTGGCCACCATCGGACTGGAAGATCGGTAGATCCTCTGGAGCTGCACCGAAATCTGGCCACACAAAACCAGCTGGGTCAGACCCCAGAAAGAGCAAGTGCCACAAAGGAAGCTTCACTTAGGAACTAAAACCAGCAATTAACACAATAGAAAGTAATAAATAGTAAAACTGGAGAAAATATAACATCACGAGGATATACGGTAAGATAACCATGGGACCATTCAGATAACCAGGTTACAATCCTTAAACCAAACAAGGACCGGGATTGTAACCCTTCATCTGAACCGAACTTGGTTTCTCCTATTTATCAGCAACTTAATGTAAGAAAATCAGGACATGTAACAATTTATACCGGATCAAGACTAGACAGATTATTCCCATTCAATCAATCACGGCCACGCAATAAGTACGGCTTGATACTTTAATTAACTAGGGTTATCACAGGCCTAGTTACTAGCAAGATGCAATGAGATTATTCCAAAGCCACAAGTCATGCAGACCATCCAGGTTACGCGGGTTGAAAGATTAAGGTTGAATTCAGGTGGGTACATCGTCCAGGAAACGCATGTACCCTTAGGTAGCTTGAAGGGTGCAACACATGACAGTGTGCTAGAAATGTGCCCTACTCGACGGTAGGCTACAGATCCCAAGGCGCGCCCAGATAACGGGATTGCCTGTAGCTGGAAGATCTATTTATGACTAGTGTGTAATTCTAGTTATTAACTTTAATCTATTTTAGTGGGTACTCCTGACCGTGGTACTCAGGAGTCCCATCCTAGACATGATGTAAGACATGACTGGTTTATTTGTACAAGCACAATCGCCCACGGTGTCCAGGTTGTTCATTCTTGTCAGGTCATGTCATATCTGGTAGCCGTCGCAACAGCTGTTCAAGATAGTTCATGTCAGGTCATTATGTCAAGTGTACTAGTCAGGAGTGCGCCACGACGGGCCACTGTCATGTCAGGCTCAATTATCATGTCCAAACATATTAAATGAATTCGTGATTATCAAGTTCATGACAAAAGACATAAGGATATAAAATGGACGTAAAATATACAATAAAATATCAATATACAGGGCTATAGAAGAGCCATCCGGCTAAGGCATATGCGGCCAGGAATGATCTCATGCGGCTGGAAGAGAACAGCCCATGCGGCTGAATCAATGTGGTTCCATGCGGCCAAGGGTTTGGGTTCAACATGGAGTAGGCGCGCGGCTTCATGCGGCTAGAAGGAAGCCCAAGGCGCATGCGGCTCAGGGTTGCTGGAAATCCATGCGGCCAGGAAGGACTGGGCCTCATGCGGCTAGCTAACAATCAGGTATATGCGGCCGGGGGTCAAGTGGAGTTCCATGCAGCTCGATGTGGTGGGCGCATATGCGACTGCAAGGGCAAGGGGCGCATACGGCTAAAGGGGCAGGAGCCTTATGCGGCTCTCAGAAAGTGGGTCCATATGCGGCTAAAAGAACAAGAGCCTCATGCGGCTGGAAGAGTTGAGTCTTATGCGGCTGGAAGACTCGCCGCATGAAGGTTCATGCGGTCAAGTGCTACCATACGGTTAGGGGTTCATGCAGTCAGCTTAATTCACGCGGCTAGGGAATTCACTTGCCGCATGAAATATTCATGCGGTCAAGTCAAGCACAGTTCATCTTCTCCAAAATTCCGAGAAGAAGAACACCATGAGAGTCAAGTTCTCAAGCTCCATAAAACCCTCATCCGGAGTCCAAATCCGAACTTTCATAGGTCAAAATGGGGTAGAACGACATTCTCTACGACATAGAACCATTAAAACTCGAAAATAACAAGATTAAGTAGATCAAACCCAAGAATTTCGAAAATAAAGTAAATATAGATCTACAAGAATCTAGCCATAGAAAGTTAAAATGCTAAGTTCTAAAGTAAGTTAGAATGCTGTAAGGAAGAGAATGAAGCAATAAAATTAGAGTTCTTCCATGAAGCAAGTTGCACTTGTCTAGACCTCTCACTCTCTCTCTGGTAGGTGAAGAAATAAATGGAAGAAGAAGAAGAGGTTAATGAAGAGAGAGAATGAAGAGGGACTAATAAATGGGGATGTTGGTGGTAGGTAGGGGGTTCACCCCTTGGTTCTTGATGAACCAAGGCAACCAAGCCTAGCCGAACCAAACCAACCCCAAGGAGACCAAGCCAAGCCAAACCAAGAAGATATGCAAATACAAGATAAAATATGTATACGTATTTCAAATACGTAATACGAACACAGACATTACATAAATTTTAGCCAAGATACTAACTTAGGGTACTAACTTAGGGTACTAACTTCTAGCTCATATCCTAATATCCTATTATCTTGATACCCTCAAGATACTAGCATAATCTAACTACCCTAAGATATCTAACTTAGGATACTAACTTATCTAGGATAAATAGGATACTAACTAACCTATCCGAGACACTAACTAACCTATCTAGGATACTAACTTCTAGTATCCTAAGATATTAACTCACCTATCTAACTCTAGGATACTAACATCCTAAACAAGATATTAAATTAGTGCCTAGGATACTATCCTAAATATCTAACTTAGGATACTAACTTATGGATACATATCTAAATCCCTCTCACCTTTCTCACTCTCAAACACACACACACACACACACACACACACACACACACACACACACACAATCTAACACTTATCTCAATATCCCTCTTCACTCACACTCACACTACCATACTACCACACTACCACATCTAAACAAGCCATCAATCACACAACTACCTATATATTTACTATATATATATATATATAGGCAAACATATATAGGTTAAGATATTTATATATACTAGGCTATAACCAAGGGGACACAATATATACATTCAACAAGTTATGCATTTATATACTAGAGAGATAGAGAGTGTATAGTGTCGAGTGTGCATATACAAGTGTCATGTGTGTACGTGTCTCCCAAACCAAATTTGTGTCCAAATACTCGATACAATGTGTCCAAAAATAAACCAAACTCAATACATCCAAAACTGGACACAGTGCACGAACCTAGTGTGAACCAGTACGAGAGTGATTTCTCACTCGACATGAATCCAATGGGCACGAGTCTTTGGGGACACGATGTGTGTCCGTGTGTCCGTGTGTGTGTGTGTGTGTCCGTAGGTGAGGAGGAGGAGGGAGAGGAGTTAGGTTAGGGTTTACCCGAGGAAGAGGAGGAGGAGCTCGGATTGGGGGAGGAGGAGCTCGAGGAGGAGAATCTCGAGGAGGAGGAGCTCGCCGGAGGAGGAGGGAGTCGCAGGGGGGAGGGGGTCGCCGGAGCTGGGAGGGCACTGACAGAGGGGGAGGGAGTCGCCGGGGGGGGGGAATTAGAATTTTTGAGTGAGAGTGAGGAGGAAAGAAGAAAACGGTGTGCCCTAAGTAAAAATATTAGCGACGTCAAGTGTTGCAGTCGCTAAACGTCGCAAAATTGGCGACATATGCTAATAATATGTCGCTGAACGTCACTATTCAGCGACGTAGTAAACTCCTGTCACGGAACGTCGCTAGGCAGCGACGTTTTACGACGTGTATATAAAGCTGTCCCTATATTTCATAACTAGCGACGTCATTTCTTGCCGTTGCTAAATTACGTCGCTATTAGATGATATTTTAGTAGTGAGACGTACTCCTGAGAAAAATCTTGGTCATCTAAGCCTGTTGAGAACACCAGGTCCTCATAGGGACGTAACAAGGTACAAGAAAACAACATGCCATATAAACTGTGTAATAAGATAAATGATGCATGCAATAGGGTGCTTAACCATTCTACTCTGAAAATACAATTAAGAACAAACCTCCAATGCATGGGCACTCTGGCTATAGTGGGATTGGCATAGTTCCCAGGGGCCTACGTCCGTAACGCTCTGTGAACGTAAGAGGGAATCAATATAGTAGGAAAATAGTACCTGCGTCTCTTGAGAAGCTTAGTGGTTCTAATGGATAGTGCATACTTGGCCCATACGTCAAGGAACTATTCTCCCCACCACATGCCTATCTATGTCATCTATAACACATATGAACCTCTAATAACTGTAAATCATACTAATCATGCAAAAATCTATTGGTGGGTATACCCTAACCACCGTACGTCTCAGATGTATCGGTGCCCAGCCGACTACGCGAGTCCGTATCCTACATGTCACTCACAACTCATGATAAAGCAAGTGTCAAGGCCATATGAGATATACCAATACCTCACATCAGTGGGTGGTTATCTAGTACTAAGTCATCATGTATAAAATAAACGACTAATGCAGTCGCTCGCACCCAAGTATGACTTGGATGCACAGTATAATAGAAACATACAGTATATAAATAAACATAATAAATAATAAAATAAAATAATAATAAATGAACAATATAGAGTAGCATGGTATCTTGCCTGGAGATGGTGTGCAAACGACAATGTCCAGCAACTCAGACTGTCCGAAATCAAGAACAATGAAAGTCAACTCCCGTAATAGTCCTCGGATACTGAAATAAATATCACGAACTTTTTTGGCAAAAATAAAATGTCTAAGATCACCTACCCATAAGTCCAATTCTGGATACAGGGGCAAACTCGTAATTTTAGGCCAAATTGGTGTCCGTCATTGGATCCTCTTTGCACCAAAAAATATGCCAAGTTCTATGATCTCTACAGTCATCAAATTATATGTCTATGGATCCGATTTGACGATACCAACTCAACCGTATGTCCAAAGTTAGATTCCGAGGAGCCGTGCACAATTTTGTCCGTTGGATCTGCTCGTAGGTGCGTTCCGGTCGACCTTCTCAGAAACGGACCAAACTTGGCTCACAGGACCAAAAAAATGACATGACTCCAGTGGTGCAATCTCGTCTCGAGATGATGAACATGCACAAAGTTGTAGGCTAGTTTTCAAATAGGTTGATACGGGGTATCTCGACCGATATGTCTCGATTTCATCGCACATACACAACCAAATCAAGTACCTTTGAATCCCAAACGTTCGTGAAGTCGATACGCACCGTTTGATGCTTTTGGTTCGCGACCATGTCGCCCGGTTTATCGGGGTGCATGCCATATCGGGAAATTTTCTAAATTTTTCCTGTTTTGAAAACAAATTTTGTCTGTTTTGGGAGATCGATTTCTCGACGCACAGTCGACGTATTCTAAATCCACAAGAAGAGTTATAGCGCCCTATAGGTTGTATAGGGCTGTCTTTAATCAGCTTTAAAAAATTCTACACATCCGAGCCACCATCTGCCTTCTAAAACTAGGTCTATGCTATTTTTCTGCCATGTTTCGATATTTCAAAATTATGGTTTTCCTAAGATTTGTGCAATGATTTAATCGAGAATTTGAAGTCTTTGTTTAGACTAAATTACAAGGATCTAAAAAGGGTTATGCAGGATCTTCGTAGGAATTTACGGCTTCGAAAACTATCGAACGAGAAGAAAGAAATTTAGGTTTAAAGTAGGGTACCTGGACTTGGATTAAAACAAAGATTTCTCTGTTCGTGGTTGATCCTAACGGTGCAGGTGACTCTGCGCGGCCTTCGGTGAACGTCGGTTGGGTGCAGGCAGTTAGAAAAGGGCACAGGGGTGTCGGGGTTCTCTAGGAGTCGATGTGCGAGGTCGGGGTTAGGGATTTTGTTAGGTTTTTCCCAAAAGAATCTCGAGTAGTCCTTTTTATAGGCCGAGATTAAATCCAAAATTTTGGAGCAGTTTTGATAGAATTGGATTCGAATTCTTGGTTTATATCTGAGAGAATCGAAGGGTTTATACAGGAATTTTTTTTAAAAATTCGGTTTATCCTTTCTTGGTTTGAAAAACTAAAAATTTAAACCTGTCCCCCCCTCCGTATCTGTGCGAGCTCGGGAGAAAGAGTACTGTTCATGTGATCAGTAGGAATATATATATATATATATATATATATATATATATATATATATATATATATATGCACCCTAAGATTTTTATAATTTATTTTTATAATATATATATATTAGACGAGCTATAGAACAACAACAGCAACATAGAGCAATCACATAGGCATCATCTTGAGAGTAGGAACACAACCACTATTGTCCTAGGTATACCATTACTTAAGATACAAGTTGATATTGGAGCAACACCCTTAATAGCTTAGTTATCCTGCTTAAGGTAGTTGACTCATCATTTTCTAGAAATATTTGGATTATTAGTTAGTAGTAGTATCGTAAGGTACTACCTACGACACCATGAGTAGCCTTACAAAAGTAAGACAAGTAAGTTTGTTACGAGAAAATCTAGGATTAGTCGTCCATGGTATTCCTTGATGGACCGTATAGAAGTCATTGCCACCGACTATAAACTTGTATATGCCATAAAGAAGAGTTAAACACGCTACCCCTCACTTTGTGTGTCATTATTATAAAACTCGCAAAAATTTGGAAGTGTAAGAATGACACATACAATCATTTCTCAAAATCACGGTACGAGCTCCGTACTTAACATTCCTTTTGTGGAACATATCGTTCTATTCACTACAAAAATATTGTTAATTAGCGACTGAATTTACCGACGGAAGTAAAATGTCGCTAATCAGCGACGGAATACCTACTGACTAGCAACTGATATATTTTGTAAAATATAGTATTAAAATACGTCACTAGATCCGTCACCAGTTCATCGCTAAGTGAATAGCGAATGATTAGCGATGAAGGATTCCATTGCTGGACACGAGTAAAAGTAAATCAATAACTCTTTCTTTCTCATTCTTAAATTTTCACCCAAATTTTCGTTCCCCCCAAAGCTCCGACCACTTTCGACGACCAACCCCCGACCCCTCCTCCTCCCTCGGCGACCTCCTCCTCCTTCGGCGACCGACCCTCGACCTCCTTCGTGCGACGACCCCCAACCCTCTTCTCTGCTGTCATCGGCGACCGACACCCGACCCCCGACGACCATAGCTCCCCTCCTGACGATGGCTAAAACCCTCCTCTCCGGCTCGAACGGCAGCGGCGACAAAAGAACCCCTCTCCTCTTCGTTGATCTCTGACACAACCTACTCCTCCTTTGGGTATAAATTATTTTAGGTTAAATTTTGTTGTTGATGCTCTCTCCAAATGAGTATCTGATGTATATGTGTTAGTATTTGTTGGTGTTAATGTAAGAGTGTCATTTATGAATGTAAGAGAGTAATAGGGAAATAGAAAAGAAGAGGGGTTTACCCCCCCTCCTTGGCAGCAGTTTTGCCCTGCATACAGGAAACCAGAGAGAGGGGGAGGTCCTGCACACAGGCAGGACCTTGTGTGGCCTGCTTATAGCAGGCAGAGAAGATGGAGGCTGCCTAGGCCTTGGTTAGGCCTGTGTTGTCCTGTGCACAAGTGCACTTGGCCAGTGCACAAGTGCACAAGCCAGTGCACAACATATGTGCTGGGTGTGTTTATGTATAAAACACATGTGTGTGTTAGTGTGTCTAGGTGTGTGAGCAGGATATTATCTCATGTATAGGAATTTGTGTGTGTGCAAGTGGTTAGAGTGTGGGAGAGAAGGAAGGCAGTGTGGATGTGTATACTATTCTAAATTATTAACTATTCTTAATCACTAACTATTCTAAAATTTGTGTGTGTGTGTGTGTAATTTAGCTTAGTTGATTGAAACTGAGAAACAACTAAGTTAACACCTACTGAAAAATGATCGGAACAATTAATAGGATGGTAACGCTTGCACAGGAGGGTTGCCTACATGACAAGCTTCATAGCGGAGAGTATGATAACCCTGTCACTTGAAATAACTTACCTGCGTTAACCTTCCAACTGAAGTCTTACAGTCAACCAACCTTAGGACCAATATGGGCATCCGTTATCCTAAACACACCATACTATCATGTGCTGATGATACTAGCGACGTACTTTTATTTGACTAAAAAGATGAGCTTAAAATGCTTCATATAGTTAACTAGGAACAATCGACATACTTGTATTATGTACTTTTGCTTAACTATAAAAGATGGAACCTTAAATGCTTCATATAGTTAAATAGGAACAATGGCCCTGAGTAGCTGATAAAAAGGTCCATTTTCTGTAACAGTTGGTAAGATTAGACACTAATTATAAATTTGTTAGACGTTAGAGAAGGAATGATACGTATGGACTCCTTATTGAACCTTATAGCCAAAGTTTAGGAAGAATATTTAGAAAAGTGATATATCTCAATGTGACAAATGTATACATGATTTGTATCTAATCCATATTGTTTGAATATATACGGTACATGCAGAATCATTTACGTGTGAGAAAGCAATGAGTCGATACTTAGTTGATCGTTCGTGGATGTACAATCGGCGACATGAGAGCAAGATTGGTTTGACGGATGATTTTAAGGCCGGCGTCGAGGAATTTCTGAGATACGTCAGTAGCCAACCTTATTTTATAGATGCAAGGCTAATAAAGTGCCCTTGTGTTAATTATCGTAATATACCATTCAAAGAGGTAGATCTCGTGAGAGAGCACCTCTACAAGAAGGGTTTCGTACCGAACTACAACGAGTGGATGGCTCAAGGAGAACCTTTGGTTCCGCAATATCAGTCCTCCTTCAATACGGAGGTGGAAGACCCTACTCTTGGAGACCACTTCCAATATCGGCATCGAAACTTGGCACATGAGTTGGTATTTGATGTGGCTTGTGTCGGTCCAAGTTTTAATCCGGAGTATCCGAATCCTGCTGCAAAGGAGTTCTATGATATGTTCAACCATGCCGATACTCCGTTATATCCGGGTTGTGATTCTCATTTTGTTCTGTCGGTGGTGATACGGCTATTGAACCTCAAGTCTGATTTTAACATACCGCAAGAATGCTACGACCGGATAATTCAGTTTGTTTGAGAGTTGTTGCCAAAAGAAGCAAAGGACTTGCCAAAAAACTTTTACAAGTCGAAGATGATATAGGAAAACTTGGATTAGGCTACGATAAGATAGATTGTTGCCGAAACGGCTGCATATTGTACTACAAGGAGAACAATGACAAAGACAGATGTATTTTCTGTCACGAAGACCGATACAAGGCCATTCGGGACAAAGGAAAGTCAACTGCACGAGCAAGGTTTTGCCCCTACAAATATATACAGTTTTTGCCGACCATAAAGAGGCTACAGAGGTTGTATATGTCCTCGAATACTGCAGAACCCATGACATGGCATAGCAAAGAGCGGAAGATGGATGAAGGAGAATTATCTCATCCATCCAATGGAGTGGCATGGAAGCATTTTGATCGATGTCATCCTGGATTTGCTGCGGAGCCTAGGAATGTTCAGCTAGCTTATGTTCTGATAGATTCACTCCTTTTGGACAGTCGGGGGCTCAGTACTCTTGTTGGCCGATGATTTTGACCTACAATCTACCACCGTAGAAGTGCATGAAGACTCCTTACATGTTCTTGACACTTATCATACCTTTTCCAAAAAATCCAAAGAAGAACATCGAGATCTACTTGCAGCCGTTAGTAGACGAGTTAAAACATTGTGGCAGTTTGGCATTTAGACATATGATATATCGATGGAGCAGAGCTTTCAGATGAGAGCGATGTTGATGTGGACCATCAATGATTTTCTAACATACGTGTAGAAGCATGGAAATGAACAGGAAATCCCATGCGGCTCAAGACTAGGAGAGTTTCATGCGACTCAAAAGTTCATTAGAGTTTCATGCGGCTCAAAAGTTCATTGGAGTTTCATGCGGCTCAGAAGTTTCCAGTGAGCCACGTGGCCTTATGCGGTTCAAAAAGTCCTTCACAAACAGGCCGTAATTAATTTATGCAGCTGGCTCATTTAATGCCCTGATGCGAAACGACAGCTCTGACACGAAGGTTTGACAACACTCACATAAAGCTGCAATGATGACTCTGACATAATGGCGTGCTCCTAGGGAAACAAAAAAATCTCTATAGCTGGCACGATCCACCGAATTCCAAAGCACTTTATTCCATGCGGCTCTGACACGTGGTCGTCCTTATGCGGTTCAGTTGGAGGCCACCCCCATACGGCTGCTACTCCTATACGGCTCGGATCATGGGGGCCACCTCCATGCGGCTGCTACCCCCATACAGCTCAGATCATAGGGCCACCTTCATGCGGCTCAGATTAAAGGATTGCCATACGGTTCAGATATGGCCACCCCTATGCGGTTCAGATCATAGGGCCACCCTCATGCGGCTCAGATGAAAGGATTGCCATGCGGTTCAGATAAGGCCATCCTTATGCAGTTTTGACATGGGACCGCACTCATACGGCCCGACCATGACAGTCCTCCATACGGCTCGCAGCAGTTGGGACACGTGGCGGGAGCTGATCGAATCTCAATAATTTATATTTATTACAGTCAATGAAGGACACGTGGCAGGAGTCGATCAAATCTTAATAACTCAGATTCGCTGCAATCAACAAAACCGTCCAGATTTGGTCAAATCCTAAACAAATTAGATTTATTGCAATCATCATAATTACTCGGAAGACTCTCTTGTGGCAGAGGAAAATACTACGATGCTGGACTTGCAGGAGCAAAGGGTAACTCTATACGGTCCAGGAAGGAGCCGCAGAAGGGCGCTAGTCGTATGAAGACTCATGCGGCCACAAAAGCCAGCCGCAGACAGAAGGCTCGTGCGGCCAGAATTGCCAGCCGTATGGAGGAAACTTATGCGGCCACTATAACTTCCAGCCGTATGGAAGAGGCCCACGCGACCACTACAGCTCCCAGCCGCATGCAAACTGCCAGCCGCATGCGGGCTGCTTATGCGGTCACAAATGCCAGCCACATGCAGGCAGGCTATGCGGCTAAAAATTTCAGTCGCAGGCCATCTACTTCATGTAGCTCGGGCTCAGTCTTCGACCGGCTCTCAGGCGATCCTGATCCCAGATGCTCTCATGTGCCAGTCTCTGTGGACTCTTCCTACTATGCACTCTCAGGTGCTAAAAGGAAGAAGTCTCGGGCAGCGCGGGGCTCGTCGAGCTCAGACAGCTATCCCAACTTCTGACTATCAGGGCGTCCCGCTGACTATTACGCGGGCCCCTGATGGAAAGTTGTATAAAACTATCCGTGTCCAGCCCCCGGCGGCCAACGAACGGGATAGTTATCAAGAATCTCCTAATAATGATCAAGGGCGGGTACTTTTACTACCTCCACGTCAGGGAGCAGGCAGGATGCCAACACACTCATGTGCTCAGAACTCCCGGGCCCCCAAAATAGGTGACTTGTGCAACGTGATTTTTCACAAACGCAAGGAAAGAGACTAAGACTTAGTGTACAGAGAGTCCTTCCATGGACATCGCTGCACTCAAGTCATTGTCAACTGCTACTGCAGCAAGGCAGCCACACAAGAGGACCGACGATCCGTCTTCCAACGGTTGCAACACCCAAATTCAGAAGACGAGGCGCTTCTTGTCGCCTCCTGCAATTCTGCTCACAAGATCCCTGGCAGTGGGAGAGGGAAGAAACAAACGTCTCCAGCCCAAAAATCTCAACCAAGAAACTCTCTTCTAAGCGGTTGTCCACGACCGTTACGAGAGAAGTTTTCCAAGGTACGCGCTCAAAGACGAAATCTGCCATACTTGGAGATTCGTCGTCCACATCTCTGGGAGGTGCTGGAGCCGGGGGTAGCACTCCTCCAAACATCCATGATAATCTGGTGTTCCAAGAAGATAATCCTGGGAAAATGATTCCCCCAACAAATGTAGCAAGTTCCCGACGTCCCCGAGGATGTCCATAACTCTCAAGACGAGGCAAGCTCTGAAGCTGGGGATACCATTCCTTCTGAGTCCGAACCAGAGGAGAACATTTCCATATACCCTGACGATTTCTCTGTACAAGGGTATGACTCAGAGGGCGCATCCTCTACCGTTCTTTCCATCTCTCCTCATGTAAGGATGGTGTTCATGACAGACAGCCACCAAGATGGTCCCAGTGATCGCCAACGCATCGACACTCTGGAGGCCATACTGCATACCTTGGTCAAATCCGTAGACGAGATCAAAGCGGCCCTTCCAACTCTACAAGAAAGAACACTTGGCCAAACAAACGTGGGACCCGCGGTCAATGCGGACTCGAACTCAGCCGCACCAAACCCGGGTGATAATCCTCCTGAAATATCGGCCTCCACCGCTGCAGACGAGGCCAGGGAGGCAAGAAGAGAGGTCCAGGAGCTCCGGGCCATGTTCCACGCCCGAAAAAATTGCCAGGACCTCAGGATATGACAACCGTATCCTGCTGCATGGAGAGATGTGCCCTTTCCACTAAGATATAAACCATGCAACATCAATCCGTATTATGGGAAGACATCTACAAGCAGGTACATCACCTACTTCGAAGTCACAACCGACCATCTGCCTCATGACGATGCCATCCTTACACGGTTGTTCATTGGAGCATTGGAAGGGGTCGCCTTTGACTGGTACCGTAACTTGCTGGACAACTGCATCCATTCCTTCGCTGGCTTCAAACGTATGTTCCTGGAGAGGTTTTACGAAGTAGGGCAAGATGTGACAATGTCCACCCTCATGGACATTGTTCAGGGAGAAAAGGAGCTGACAAGGAACTATATCGAGCGGTTTCGTCAAACCGCAATGAAGTTGCCTTCCGGTAACCCTGATTCCTCCTTGATTGAAATTTGCCAAAAGAGGTTGCTTCCCACAATCAGCCTCTGGATGGGCGAAAGTCAGTTTTAGGATTGGAAGACGATCATCATCAGTGCCACTAGCACGAAAGACAAGTTGAAGAAAGCTGGCCAACTAGGATTGCACGTCTCAGAAGGAGAGGACAAGGGCAAACGCCTTAACACCAATAACAACAATGGTGGTAACCCCTCCAATAATCGAGACAATAAGGGCAAACAAGCTATGGTGGCCGATACAGCTCCGAAGCCTGAACCGAAGCCGACAAAGAAGTAGTGGCCTCAGATGACCTACTCCTTCGAGGACGGCCATGTCAAGCCCATCTTGGACGTACTCATATAAGGGGGTCAAATTCAGCTCCCTCCTCCAAGGCGTGAACCTCGTCCTGCAGAAATGGAGAGCCCCAAGTACTGCCATTACCATCGCTATGTCCACTATGCTACACAAGACTGCTACCAACTGAAGCGATACATCCAACATCTCATCGATTCTAAGGCCTTGGTCATTGATTTCGAAGAGTTGACCGTAGCAGCCAATATGGTGTCAGTATAATTTGGCAGCTTCCCTCCGACAAAGACTCAGGATGGAGTAGTGCCCGTCCCCAGAGCAAGGATGGAGGTCACTAACCTTTCACCTCCTCGAGACCAGGATGCTGGTCTAGTACCCCTTACCACAACACGAGGGGAGGTCATGTGGGTCCATCTGGACCTGGTACCTGAAGTGAATCTGTCCGTACCACCTTCCACCAGCAAGAAAAAGAATAGAAAAGTCAAATCATGCCGCACAACCTCGACAGAGGTCGAAGAAGTTACTGCTGTTGTTATCCGATCCGGCGCACAAACCCAACCTCCACCGGGTAACTCGGCTGAAGATCATCAGCCGACGGCTGCTGATGCTCCAAGACCTTCTCAGCCTTCGATGACCGACAAGCCTAGGCCGAAGGAGACTCGCTTCGACAAACCGCTTCGAAGAGAGACGCCTCATGGGGTGGAGAGGCCCTACAACTTTGACATCTTGGCACAATTGGCCAACATACCGGCCAAATTATCGCTGTACGAGCTCCTGAGACTCTCCAAAGATGTTTGCGTCGTACTGAGCGAGGCACTTCAGAATGCCGACGCATATCTAGCTCAATCTAATCTCATTGGGGAGTGCTCGCATACAGATCTCCAGGACAGCACTTGCACGGGTGCAATGCCCAACATTGTCTTCACTCCGTAGGATATGCTTATCAAGACCAACCTGCACGATCGCCCTCTATATTATACTGGGTATATTAGCGATATCAAGGTAGATCGGATGCATATTGATCCCGGTTCTTCCATAAGCATCATCCCGAAGAGCCTGCTACACCATCTGGGCATCCCAATGCATCGCTTGACACCGACAAGCAATGCCATCAGCGGTTTTAATTCAGGCAGAAGCTATCCGATCGAAAAGATTTGCTTGAAGTGCTAAATCGGCGACCTTCAGTCAGAAGTGACCTTTATGTCATAGATGTGGATACTTCCTACAATATTCTCCTGGGGCATCCTTGGATACACGATTACATGATCGTGCCTTCCATACTGCACCAATGCTTCAAGTACGTCGATAAGCATGGCTTCGTGAGGACAGAATTTGCTGACATTGATCCCTTTAAAGGGGTAGAATCCTACTACTCCGACTCATGCTTGTACGAGAAGTCGAAAAGATACCTTGTCGAAGGAGATATTCAATCTCAAACTGAGGCGGCAGTTGGATCAGAAGAACCTCTGATAATCGACCTCCAAGCCTGCAAACCTGGCAGGACTGCACCACTTACAGCCACTCTGCGTAAGGATGCAATCAACCTCTCTGCACAAGAGGGGCAGATGATAATCCGACTGCCAAGGTCTAGCCAAGCGCAAAGACCCACGACAGAGCCACTGACAATCAGGCTGCCTAGAGCTATCCAGCAACAAATAGAGGAGCTCAATCCCTCTGTCAAGACGATGACGATTCGTCTTTCCAGAATGAATCGACAGCCGAGCGCTAAGCCGGGGACTGCTAGCCAGCCAACAACTCTCCGCCCAGCACCGAACACCAAACTGGGGGGGCTAGTATGCCAACGACTCTATGTTCTGCTCCACTCATGGAGCCCCTGATGATTAAGCTGCCCAAGCCATCCCTCCAGTCTTCATTGACACAGGGTGTGGGTGAAGAAGAGCCAGAGCTGGCCAAGTATGTGGTTGCTCATACTGATGTTCCATCCGCAGATGATATAATCCCACTGGAAAAGATACCTTACTTCATCAATAAAGGGCTATCTTTGAACTACCTCGAGCTTAATAAGCTTTGTATAATGTATGCTATGGAACACGGTATAGGCACCCACCTACACACACAAGTGACAAATGTCTACACCGCAAACCAACTTACTCCAGTGGAAGACGCCTACTGTATAATCGAGGGAGAGGATCATCCAATCATCTTCGGCCGGAAGAATGATCCACCCCTTCAGGATAAAAGAAGTTGATCTCGAACCTGACACCGAAAGACTGCCCCTTTATCTGTATAGTTCCCGATCCAAGTACCTCATACAAAAATAGGGGTATGATCTGGAAACTACACCAGGCTTGAACTATGGCACTGGACGGCGGTTACCCTTACAATTGCCGGTCCCGGCTAAAAAACCACTAGACTATTATAACAAGACAATGTGGGCTAGGTTATGTTACACCGACAATGACCCCTGAAAGCTCAGACGAGGAATGCGACTGGCATTCACACTCAACCGGATCACCCACTTTCGATTCGAATGTCAGCATCAGGGACATATTCAAGTAAGTCTTGTTCGTCAATATGGCATTGGCCGACGCCTACGAAGAAGATGAAGACATTCCTGAACTTCTTGAGTTAGAGCCGTGGACACAACAGCTAGATGCGTAATGGGAGAAGCGGTTCAAACAAAGAGAGCCTCCCACCGAAGATGAGGTTGTGCAAGTCGATCTCGGTGATGAGTCTTCTCCAAAGCCCATCTTCGTCAGCAAGAATCTGACAGCCGAAGAGCGGGAATCGCTATTGCAACTCGTCAGAGAATACATCGACGTGTTCGCCTGGAGCTACGAAGACATGCTAGGACTGAACCCCGAGGTTGCACTTCACAAACTCAACATCCGTTCGGACGCAAAACCGGTCAAGCAACAGCAACGACGGTTCCGCCCCGACATCATGAATGCCATTGAAGCTGAGGTTAACAAACTGATAGCCAGCGACTTCATCCGCGAGGAACAGCATCCAGACTGGGTCGCCAACATAGTACCAGTCCTCAAGAAGAATGGAAAGATTCGAATCTACATCGACTTTCGCAATCTGAATGAGGCGTGTCCTAAGGATGAGTTTCTCCCTCCCTATCACAGACATCATGATTGACAACACCTGCGGCTTTGGGTGTATGTCATTTATAGATGGTTTCTCGGGGTACAACCAAATCAAGATGTTCCCTGGTGACGAAAAGCATACATCATTCCGAACACAAATTGGCACACATTGCTACAAAGTTATGCCTTTCGGTTTAAAGAATGCTGGCGCCACCTATCAAAGAACTATGAGTGTCATCTTTAGAGACCACTTGCGCAAGACAGTGGAATGCAACGTTGACGACATCGCCGTCAAGAGCCGCTCTAAAGAAGATCATCTGCATGATCTGAGGATAGTGTTCGACCTGATGCGAGCGCACAATTTGAAGATGAATCCCACAAAATCCTTCTTGGGCGTATCCAGCAGAAAGTTCTTGGGTTTCATCATTACTTCCCAGGGTATCCACATAGACCCTGAAAAGACGAAGGCAATCATGGAGATGGGTCCCCCGAGAAATCTCCGTGAACTCCGAGGTCTTCAAGGAAGGCTAGCTTACATCAGGAGGTTTATCTCTAACCTCTCCGGATGATGTCAACCATTCACCCACCTCATGAAGAAGGGCGTTTCATTCGTATGGGATGAAGAATGCCCGCGCGCTTTCGACAGCATCAAAGAATATCTGTCGAACCCTCCAGTCCTGGTGGCCCTGGTTGTTGGAAAACGATTCCTGCTCTATTTGCGAGTAATAGCATTCTCTCGGTGCTTTACTAGCGCAAAACAATGATACAGGCCATGAGCAGGCTATATATTACCTCAGCCGAATGATGATGGGGCCGGAACATCGATACACTGGCGTGGAGAAAGAGTGCCTTACTTTGGTGTTCGCCATTCAGAAGATGCGACACTATGTCACGGGATAAACCATCCACGTCGTATCAAGAGTCAACCCTCTCAGGGTCCTCATGACTAAGTCGGGTGCGCTCAGCTCTCGCCTCGCTACCTAGGCGATATTATTGTCTCCCTACCACATGATCTTCATCCCGTAGAAGGCTGTTAAAGGTCAAGCTCTGGCAGACTTTTTAGCAGCTCATCCGGGTTCGGAGTCAACCAGAATTGACGAAAAGATTCCAGATGAGGACGCCAATTCAAATGCGGTTTCCCATGATGCCATCTGGCGAATGTTCTTCGACGGCGCTTCCAGAACTGGGCCCAAAGGCAACATCGTCGCTGGAGTCGGAGTGGTGCTGATTTCTCCCTCTGGGCTGGTAATCAATCGGGCCTACTCCCTCATGGAGCCCTGTTCAAACAATATGGCCGAATACAACGCTTTGGTCATTGGCCTCCGACTTACACATGAGCTGGGGGTAGAGTATCTTGAAGCATACGATGATTCGCAGTTAATCGTCAATCAGATCCGGTATTCATACGAAGTTCGCCATGAAGATATGATTCCTTATCACCAGATAGCGATCGACATCATCTCGTCCTTGGAAGGATTCTTCATAGAACATGTTCCCAGACTCCAGAATAATGAAGCCGATGCCCTAGAAGGCCTGGCTGCTTCCCTAGCGGTACCGAATTATGCTCAGCATCTGGTTGACATAATAGGCCGTGAGTTTGTCTTTTCCAGGAATAATGTTCAATGTGTTGAGAGTTACTCCGCTCAGACGGTCGACGAAGCACCCGACTGAAGACAGCCATTCATAGACTTCGTAGTCTACGACATCCTGCCAGAGAATCTGAAGGAAGCCACTTCTATCAGAAGACGTTCCTTAAGATTCCTTCGATACAGAGACAAAAATGCTGTATCGGCGATCATATGATGGATTACTGCTTCGGTGTCTGTCAAATACAGAAGCCAAGGAAGCTGTACGCGAAGCTCACGACGGTGTCTGTGGGGCCCATCAGCCTGGCCCAAACTTACAAGATTACCTTCGCCGAATGGGATATTACTGGCCCACAATGGTTGCCGATGCGATAGACTATGCAAGAAAGTACAAAGCTTGTCAAGTCCACACAGATTTTATCCACCAGCCATCCGATTTTCTACATCCGACGGTGGCATCCTGGCCATTCGAAGCATAGGGAATGGACATCATTTGTCCGATCACTCCGCCTTCGTCCCGAGGACATCGCTTCATACTCGCAATCACAGATTACTTCTCCAAATGGGCGGGCTATTCCACTGGTAGAAGTGAAGGCTTCAAACGTGATCAGCTTCCTCAAGCATCACGTCATTTATCGCTTTGGACTTCCCCGAAGGATCATCCACGACAACGGTCCGCAGTTCACAAGCCACGCCTTCTATCGGTTCTGCGATAAACACCCGATCCAGAATGTTGCTTCAACGCCGTACAATCCGGCAGCGAATGGGCTGGCTGAAGCATTTAATAAAATAATAATCAAGCTACTCAAGAAGTTCGTGTCTTCCAACAAACGTGACTGGAATGAGAAGCTTGGCAAATGCTTGTGGACATACCGTACTACAGTTCGGACGGCCACGGGGTACACACCATTCTCCTTGGTATACGGGAATGAGGTAGTTCTTCCATTAGAGACTCAAATCCCCTCACTTTACGTTGCTCTCACCTACCGACAGACGACAAATGATAATCACCATCGCCGACTACAAGAGTTGGAGGCCCTAGATGAGAAGCACCTGTTAGCTCAACAATGAATTGAGCTGTACCAAGCACGTATCTCCGGAGCCTTCAACAAGAAGGTTAAAAATCAGAATATTCCAAGTGGGCGATCTCGTTCTGGCAGTTCGGAGGCCGATGGTTTTGACTCACAAAACTGCCGGCAAGTTCCAGCCAAAATGGGAAGGCCCGTTCATCATCGAGGCTGTATTCTCTAATGGGGCTTACCGCCTCGCAAAACAAAATGGAGACTTGCTCATGTTGCCCATCAACGGCAAGTTCCTGAAGAAGTATTATGTCTGAAACGACATCATCCAAATTTCCCAGATTGTTGAGTTATGTACCCTCTGGTACCGCTGAACTCACATTCTGACTCCAAATTTCCCAAAATGATGAGTCATGTACCATTTTGTACCGCTGAACTTACATTCTGACTCCAAATCTCCCAGATTATTGAGTTATGTACCCGCAGATACCGCTGAACTTACACTCTGGTCACTACAGATGAATCTATATCGCATCTTTTAGGTAGTAAGTCATGTATGATCATACCTCTGAACTTTCCTCCTAAGAAGAGCTCCCTCCTCATGATCCGATACCCGCATTTTCAGTGCACAAAAAGGGTAACAGATCCACAAATTCTCCAAAACGACCACGTTGATGTTACCTCTGAGTTGTTTTCCTTCCATCAAAAATAAACCACCCCTCACATAGAACTTCCACATCCTCATTACCTCTTAGTTGTTTTATGTACCCTTCATGGAGCCCACTCCTGCCATGTCCTCTTTACCTCTGAGTGGGAAGGCTCCATCGAAGATACCCTCATATTTACCATGTCCTTATTACCTCTGAGTAAGTATGTTGGTTTTTCTCTCGTCTTATTATCCGTATCCAGAAGCAGGGTACGCCAAGGATAATAGGTCCACAATCTTCCCCTATAGGTGCCAGCTCTTCTTTTTGTTCCTCCATTTTCGTTATCACCTCCTGCTTAACGAACGATGACTCTTATTTGATGAAAGTATGTATTGGTCCCCTATAGGATACTACCACCCCAGTCTGAAGGTCAGATCCTCCTTAACGAACGATGACTCTTATTTGATGAAAGTATGTATTGGTCCCCTATAGGGTCAGATCCTCGTCCGGAGCAGGAGGGTCAGAACTTCCTTAACGAACGATGAGCTCTTCTTTTTCATATTTACCATGTCCTTATTACCTCTGAGTAAGTATGTTGGTTTTTCTCTCGTCTTATTATCCGTATCCAGAAGCAGGGTACGCCAAGGATAATAGGTCCATAATCTTCCCCTATAGGTGCCAGCTCTTCTTTTTGTTCCTCCATTTTCGTTATCACCTCCTCCTTAACGAACGATGACTCTTATTTGATGAAAGGAGGCAGCATCTCCTCCTTCATAACTATCTCAACCTTCGGCAAAGATGCTGCAAGAATCAAAGATGAAAAAAAGTTAGAAGATGGCCAGCTAAAACCAACTTAGTGTTGCGGGGCTTATGCGGTTCTTCTTAGCAGAACATTATGCGGCCCAATTCAGAGGAGCTTATGCGGCTCTGTTTAGCGGAGCATTATGCGGCCCAATTCAGAGGAGCTTATGCGGCTCGGTTTAGCACAGCCTCATGCGGCCCAGTTCAGATGAGTTTATGCGGTTTTGCTTAGCAGGGCATTATGCGGCCCAGTCCAGATGAGCTTATGCGGTCCTGTTTGATGGGGCTTCATGTGGCTCCATTCAGAGGGACTTATGCGGCTCTGTTCGACGGATCATTATGCGGTTCAGTTTGCGAAGTATTTATGCAGCCACTAGACGACTTCCATACGGCTCGGACACAGGGTATACCTCCCATGCGGCTCGGACATGGGACGTACATGCGGCACATACAATTTGAACAATTCGATGAAGACAAAGGGCACATTAAAGTATTGTGCATAAAACGTGCAACAGAGCCATCTTTGTTAGGGTTTTTTGAAGCATACGATCCTCCCAAAATCCTTACCAGCAATGGTGGGGTGAACATCGGGATGAACTTCAGGCGTCACAGTCGACGTAGAAGCCACTCCCTTACCCTTCGCCGCAGTCTTGGAAGTCTTGGGGGCCATCGTTGATCGAAGAAGAAGAAGAAAGACGACAATCTAGGGCAAGAGAGGTTCGAATAAAAGAAAGTAAAGAGTTTCTATAAGAAATTACTCTTATTTATAGGCGGACATGGGCTCATAAACCGACGGACGCTTCGATTCGTGTGTCGCCTAAAGAGCAAAATCGACGCTTCGGTCATCGAGGCAAATCTGACCCTTGGGATCCTGCCCCAAAAGACGGCTCCAAATTAAAACAAATCAAGAGCAATTAATGACGCCTATGTGGCAGAAAGGACAGTATGTGGCCAGAGCGATCCATACGGCCAGAACAGTCCATGCGGCCAGGCAGTCCATGCGGCCAGGAAGGCCATACGGCTAGGAAGTCCATGCGACCAGAATATCTTATACGGCCAGATAGCCATGCTTCTCATTCAAAGTATTTCAATTTTTCAAATTGAAAACTTTGAAGGGGGTCTTGTAGAAGCATAGAAATGAACAGGAAATCCCATGCGGCTCAAGACTAGGAGAGTTTCATGTGGCTTAAAAGTTTATTAGAGTTTTATGCGGCTCAAAAGTTTATTGGAATTTCATGCGGCTCTGAAGTTCCCAGTGAGCCACGTGGCCTTATGCGGTTCAAAAAGTCCTTCACAAACCGTCGTAATTAATTTATGCAGTTGGCTCATTTAATGCCCTAATGTGAAGCGACAGCTCTGACACGAAGGTTTGACAGCTCTGACATAAAGCTGCAATGATGACTCTGACATAATGGCGTGCTCCTAGGGAAACAAAAAAAATCTCTGTAGCTGGTACGATCCACCGAATTCCAAAGCACTTTATTCCATGCGGCTATGACACGTGGCCGTCCTTATGCGGTTCAGTTGGAGGCCACCCCCATGCGGCTGCTACTCCTATACGGCTCGAATCATGGGGGCCACCTCCATGCGGCTGCTGCCCCTATACGGCTCAGATCATAGGGCCACCTTCATGTGGCTCAGATTAAAGGATTGCCATACGATTCAGATATGGCCACCCCTATGCGGTTCAGATCATAGGGCCACCCTCATACGGCTCAGATTAAAGGATTGCCATGCGGTTCAGATAAGGCTACCCTTATGCGGTTCTGACATGAGTCCGCACTCATGCGGCCCAACCATGACAGTCCTCCATGCGGCTCGCAGCAGTTGGGATACGTGGCGGGAGCTGATCGAATCTCAATAATTTATATTTATTGCAGTCAATGAAGGACACGTGGCAGGAGTCGATCAAATCTCAATAACTCAAATTCGCTGCAAGCAACATAACTGTCCAGATTTGGTCAAATCCTAAACAAATTAGATTTATTGCAATCATCATAATTACCCTGATCAATTCCCAATAAATAATGCAGATTTGTTGCAATCAACATAAAAGCAAGATCAGGGCAAATCTTAACAAATCCTTGGCCGCCCTCTGTTTAAAATACAATCATTGCAAACCCTAATTATCACACCCCACTCCTATAAATAGCAAGGTGCCATTCCCTTGCAAACGCTGGACAAAAATGGAGA
>JANAVB010026135.1:0-60049 GCA_029216955.1 Iris pallida | reverse complement strand
AGTTGAAGCATACTGCAACGATTCTCGCATGTACAAGAAGGAATTCATGAGGTGTACTAGCAATGGATACAGATAAAGAACAGTAACCAAAAATACTCTGGTGATCCTGTCAAAGGACTACTTCCTGTCCTCAGTCTTCCAAACCACTGACTATCTATCTTCCTTCCCGCGAGAAGCAGCTCCTTGGTGATAGTCAGAAACAAAGAGAGCTCACCTCATCTGAACTGCTTATAATCGACCTTCATCGTAAAAAGCCCCATCCTCCTTCTCGCTCTTCTTCTCCCCCTCTTGTCATCAATCTAACTAAGCCTGCTAAGGCTAAAGGTCCTGTTGTAAATGATGGTGTAAAAATCAATAAAGCATCTATATTGATGTCTTTTACAATACTCAATGTTATTTGGATATGCTAGATAGTTTTAAACCACTTACAATAGGAGTCATATCATCTCTGCGAAATGTGGTATCAATGGATTCAATACAAGAGTCGTACTTCTTAGTACCGTCTCGAAAAGAAAGAAAAAGGCCTATATTCTTCAATAAAGGAGAGGAATAAAAAATCATGCTCTATAATGAAAGAGATGATACAGGAAGACTACAATTACGTCGCTATAGTCCACAATCCAAAGCAATCATCCGTAAAATGGGCTATGATTTCAGAACAAGCCTCAATAGCTGCAAAGGAAGACAGACTCCCCTTCGTATCTCTGTTCCAAAAGGAAAATCACAACAATATCACAGTGGGTTTAGGCTATATTTCACCACTTCCAACTCCAGAACCTTCCGAATCTGACGAAGAAGAACGATCTAACACTTCTGATTCCATCTCATGGGATTCTGATACCAGCATTGGTCATGTTCATAGGGTAATGGTATCTTCTAACATAGTGTCCGCCGAATTCTTGGAAGATGATGAAGATGATTGAAGAAGCTCCTGAAGTGGAGCTTTGGGCACCAAAGATGGACAATCAGTGGAAACTTCGTTTTGAACAACGAGAACCACCTACTGAGGATCAACTAATCGAAGTCGATATTGGAGAGGAGGGCGTATCACGACCAATCTTTTTTTAGCAAAAACCACTTTGAGAATGATAAACAAGAATTAATTCACCTTATTCGTGAATATATAGATGTCTTCGCCTGGAGTTACAAAGATATGCCGGGATTAGATCCTCAAGTTGCAACTCACAAACTTAATATCTTGCCAAATGCTAAGCCAGTCAAACAACAGCGACAACAATTCAAGCCTGAAATGATGGATGCAATTGATGATGAAGTCAAAAAGCTTATAGCTTGTGGTTTTATCAGAAAGAACAACATCCTGACTGGGTAGCCAAAGTTGTACCAGTTTTAAAGAAGACCGGAAAGGTTCGAGTTTGTATAGACTTTTGGGATCTCAATAATGCTTATCCTAAAGACGAATTCCCTCTCCCAATTACTGATGTCATGATCGACAATACATATGGATTCGAACGAATCTCTTTAATGGATGGGTTTCCTGGATACAATCAAATTCGGATGAATCCTGAAGATGAAAAACATACTTCGTTTCGTACTCCTCGTGGTACTATTATACAGTCATGCCGTTCGGTCTTAAGAACGCAGGTGCAACCTACCAGCGAGCTATGAGTACTATCTTTCGAGATCATTTACGAAAGACTGTCGAATGCTATGTTGACGATATGGCTGTCAAAAGTCGCCTAAAGGAAGATCATATTCAAGATTTAAGAACTATTTTCAATCTAATGCGCCAGCATCAACTCAAAATGAACCCCACCAAGTCTTTCTTGGGTGTCTCTACTGGTAAATTTCTCGGATTCGTCATTACCTCTAAGGGTATACACGTTGATCCCGAGAAGATCAAAGCCATTCAAGAGATGTGTCCTCCATACAACCTAAAAGAGCTACGAGGATTCCAAGGTTGACTTGCGTACATCAGGCGGTTCATTTTAAATTTATCTGGACGTTGCAGACCATTTCGACGTATGGGCTACTACTGGCCCTCTATGGTATCAGATGCTATTGACTATGCAAGGAAATATCGTGCATGTCAAATTCATGCAGATTTTATTCGCTAACCGTCAGAATTTCTTCATCCAACTGCTGCCTTATGGCCCTTCGAAGCTTGGGGCATGGATATAATTGGCCTTATCAATCCTCCTTCATCTAAAGGACATCGGTTCATCTTGGCTATAACCGATTATTTCTCAAAGTGGGCAGAAGCTATACCTTTGGCTGAAGTAAAGACTAGTAGTATCATTAACTTCATCAAACATGATGTGATATACTGTGGTAGCCCATGCAGGTCAGAGTCACAACTAGTGCAATTTTGTAGTGGTGCTTGACTTAGAGCGCTGCTACGAGCCTGCTATTAGGATATATGTTCTATGTTATGATAGGAGTTGTTCAATCACAGTTAGGAACTCTTGATAGATTCTAGGGATAACCCCTGAGAATCTTACTTCGAAAACTCTTGAGTCTATTCCCACTTGCCTCCATTTACACTTCCTTGATTTGTTGTTGATTTTGATTTCTGATGTTCGTTGTGACTTTGATCTTGCATCGAAATAAATTTTGTGGATTGAATTAAGGTATATCCTGATAAGGTAAATGTCTGCTTTTTTTATGGAGTTTAGAATTTATCGCAGCCATACAAGCTAGCATGACAAGGACATAGAGCCTAATTTTAGATATGCTTATCCTAGTTATGGAATTTGGATTTTCTTGCAGCCATACCGGTTGGCGTGGTAAGAATTCCAGATGACATAATTTTAGGGTGTATACCTTAGTTATGGACTCTATCATTTATTGTAGCTATGCTTACTGGCGTGGCAAAAATTCTGGCAACATAATTTCAAGAAGGCGTATATGGTTATCAGATTATATCTTAAATCGGTTCACTTCGTTATTACCGGATGAGCAAGAACAAATTCTTATCATCATTATTCCCCGTCTTGGTTAACTCTGTCTATCTACAGCCACAATTAGGATTTTCTCAACATGATTGTTTGTGTTCCATCTTTCCTATGATTTGACTAAACTCTTCTTCGCTAACCCCTTAGGTAATTCTTCTTGTCCTTTCCGATAATTGTTGAAAGTGTCTCATGGGTTGATTCAGGAAAGGTTCGAAAGGTATATTTATCTTTGTATTACAAAATCGGGAGTTTGCATCCAGAGAAATACTAGCGAGGTATGACTTCAGATAATGGCATCAAGGTTAAATATGTTTCTCGAATTCTACTTGGACTACTCCCTAAGCCTTTTGACTAACATCTTCTTCTTTATTTTACAAAAAATTGTTTGGAAATAATTTACATATTTGGCCAAGTTAAGTTCAGGAACCTATATTATCTGGCGTAGCAGCTGTGCACTGCAGCCATCCTTCATATTATGGAACAAGGAAGTTAATCGCAGCCATATGCACACTAGCGCGATAGTAACTTCATGTAACATAATTACGGAGGTATATGGTTTTTGAGTTTTACTTTGACTACATCCTATACATCTCGTTTGGCCTCGTACTATTCTTGAAATATTTCGACAATCTTTCATGTCTTGCTTGACCCTTACCTTGTCTGAATATTGATATGGATTGCTAGACCCAGTCTTAGGCCTTTGTTACCTTCTATTTTTGATGATTGGATAGCCAAACCTTGTTAACAGATTCTGTAGTGTAACTATAATATTTTATTATGTGTGACTGTAATGAGTATATTTTCTTAGGGATTTATTGGGTTAAGCTTATAGGACAGATATGAGTGACTGACTATAGTAGACTTAGAAACCATTAAGAATGATTAGTTTGATAGTATAGGATTTTAAGGTATCTTAGATGGAGTAAAGAATATTATTTGTTGTGACTATGGATTTAGGACCAGAATCTTGTGCTTAGGTTCGATGGCGTAGTTTATGATAGAAGGACCTTTGTTGAACCTGAAACAAAATATCTGTAGAGAGAAACAATATAGATGATCACAAGGGTAGCAGATTGGGTACTGTAGCCATAGCAATTGTATGTTTTAGCTTGACCTATTAGATGATTTTTAATTTCGAGGACAAAATTTTTATAAGGTGGGTAGGATGTAAGCCCCCTGAATTTAGGGCTTATTTTTTTAATTTTATAAATCAATTGTTTGCAATAGATATTATTATTGATTATTTGATTTAATGCTCTTTACCGTGACTTTGACTTCTGGAGCGTCAGGGATGCCAATCTCTGGAAACTCTCTTCATCAGTGTGTTAGACAAACTACCTTCATGTTGTATATCATGTCCCACTCAAACTTGTTCCCTTGTACTCTTTTTTGCTTCACACAACTTTGGGTCAATTTAGACCATTTGATCATTAAATAATTATTAATTGATTTTCCCACTTTATCTTTGATTATCATATGCACGTTACCGTGACTTTTAATTTAGGAGCACAAGACTAGTCGTTTTTCGAAACCAACTTCTTATGTCTGATCTACTCGAGATGCCCTATACCCATGACCTTAGTGTCCCACTCAGACACACCATCTAGTGCTTTATTTTCTTCGCACAACTTTTGTGTCAATTTAGGCCAATTAATTATCCACCGTAAAATGTGACCTGACTTCCAATTTAATTTTGGGACCCGACATCGATCCAACCTAGTCGACCCAAAATATAGACATGGCCCACATGAAGCCTACTACCCGCATGACACTTGTGTCCCATTATTTGAACTCCCACATGCTACTTATTTACCCAGATCATAAATACCTATTTCAATTCAATTATTGCACCATGTCCGATTTTAACCCGACCCGGCTCAACCGAACCCAACCCAAACTTCATGTTGCCCCCTCATGAATACCCACACACTTTTTCCTACCAAAAATATTAAATACCTACTCTACCTATTTTTAAAATATTCATGGATAACCCCTTGATTTAATTTCCTAAAGAATGATCTATTACCTACATAAAATCCTAGCCTTTGGTTTCTATCCATCAATCCTAACCCTCCATCTCACACTTGGCATTCACTCCCACACCCCCAACACATGGCCGGCCCGAATATTTTTCCTTTCTAATTTTGAAGATATTTCACTCCCTCTTTTTTTCACTAACATCCAACTACACTACACATAAACACATTTTTTCCTTTTCCTTTTTTTACACCAACAGCAGCTAAGTCCCCCTCCTGGCCGAACACTCATCACCCTTCTTCTTTTCATCCTCTCCACATCACTCTTTTTCTCCTCCTCCTACAACCATTATCATCTTCACCTTTACAACATCACCACCATTAACATCGTTATCATCACCACCACACCCCAACCATCACCACCGCCGCACGCCACTGTAGGATCGTTGAGCACCTCTAGAGGGGGGTGAATAGAGTGCGTGTGTGCAGCGGAAATATAATCACCAATTAAAAAATAAAACTATGGCAGATATGTAAGAGACAGTAAATAAAGATAGGAGAATCAAACTCAGTGACACAGCGATGTATACTAGTATCCCTCTGAGAGGACTAATCCAGTCTCGAGTACTCTTGCTCGATGTTAATCCACTATGGCACAAGCTTTAACTGAGAGCTTGCAATCTCTTACAACACCGTGCTTGGTGACAAGCGCACGACCGGCTTCACAACACCGTGCTTGGTGGCGCGCACGACCAGCTCCACAACAGAAAAGTTGTTGAAACTTGAACGACCTCTTACAACTCTTGAGTAACCAAAAGACTCTAAATCAACTCTGATAGTACTGGCTTTTGCCTAAGAGATGTGTAGGTGAGATTTGAAAATCTTAGATCGTTTAGAAAACACTTGAATAGTGGAGAAGAGAAGATGAAGAATGAATTGATTATGTAAAGTGAAAAGTTCTTCTCTATTTATAGGTGTTTTCACCAACCGAACTCGGACAGAACTCGGGCAGAGTTCGGGTGCAAATATCTCGCAAAATAGACGTTGCTCGCAGATTTGGAGGCAACTGAAGTTTGAATACAAACTGACCGAACTCGGTCAGAGTTCGGACCGAACTCGGTCAGAGTTCGGACCGAACTTGGGCCGAACTCGGCTGGGAGTTCTGTCAGGAGATATTTTAAAAATCTTTTGTAAAACAGTTTTCAAACTGGTTTTTGGTTATTTGTAAAATCATTTGAAAAGAATATTTTTGAAATATGTTTTTGAAATATTTGTAACCGAAAATAGGAAAGGGTAAAAATAGGATTCTAGAAAGGAGGACAATTTTAACCCTAAGCCAGTATGACCATAATTGATTTCACAAAGTAATTCCTAGACTCAATAAAATGTAAAATACAGAATAAAAGTAGAAAAGAGTCTTCAGAAGATTTTGATGACTTTGACGCTTTGATTTATGCAGCACATCGTCCGTTGAATATGATTTCATGCATCCTGAAATAGTTAGCAGCATTTTCTATATTTTGTGTATTGACTAAAGTATATGTTGATTATCGAAATCGGGTGTGACCGTGGAATGGGCCAACAATCTCCCCCATTTTGATAATTGACAAACTTGAGTCTATACCAAAATATATTTATATCAAATAGAACAAAATAACAAAAATACCTGAAAAATTGAATGGTATACTCTTTTTCTCCCCCTTTGTCAAGTAGTAAAATGAATAGGCTCCCCCGTAAATCATGAAGCCAACAATAGAATAGACACGACAAAGTGAAGTAATAAAAAAGAAGTAATCACAGCATAGACAACTGGAATAAACTGAAATATCATAGAGGTTCCACTAATGATCCAAAAAGTACAACTAAAAAGTCTAACTGAAACAGTTTAGACATGAAATAAAAAAAAAACTACTACATAAACTGCATCAACTAAATCAAAACTAAATCCACTATCCCATGGCTGAATCCATATCACAACGCTGGGTCGTCCGCACCGGGAGGATCATGAGAGAAATAGGCAGTGGTCGGATCGAAATACTGAAAAGTGACCTCATCAGTAAAACGAGGACCAGGAAAAGCCGGGTGTGGAAGGATAGTGAGTGGACGGACTGGATCCTGAACCAGGCTGTAGTAGAGATCGGCAATTTTTTTCTCAGCACCTGGGCCTGAGAAATGTGCCGGAACTCGGAGTCCTGATAACGTTGCGTGGAAACGGCAACGAAATCATCAAACCGCTGGTAGAATGCCTGATCAAGTCCTGGGGCAGGGGCCGGAGCAGGATGAGCATCAGCTGGAGGGGCCTCAGCATCAGCAGCTGGGACAGCAGGAGCAGCACCAGGAGGTTGAGAAAACCGACGAGAGCGGGTCAACTCAACAGGTGGAGAAGAACACACGTTTCAAGATCAATCTCAAAACGTCGAAAAATACTAGCAAGGTGCATAGGAAAGACTAAGTTCCTACCTGCATTCTTGCAGCTGAGCATCCAAGACATCATGGTTTTTGGAACGGAGAAAGGAATTCCAAATGAATATGATAAAGAGCAGAAAGTTCCAAAAAGTAACTTCATCGGTAGAGCCTTTCTTCGGAAGAAGGGCCGAGAAATCATACGATGAAGCTCGTAAAAGTTTGGTTTAGATGTCTAGAAAAGATTCTCCGAGGAGGAGGAGGGTGACAAATCAATTCCCTAAAGGAAGCTAAAGTGACATCGGCAGGGAATTGAACATGGTGGATGTCAACAAGTGCATCACCAAGATCAGGAATGTGAAATATTCACTGATATCGGTGGCGCTAAATTCTAATTCCTGTCCAGCAATACAGGAATAGAAATTCCTATTTGTTTTACTTGCAAATTGCAGTAAAACATACGGACTGCATTGTCGTAAATGCTATCTTGGACCTCGAAAAAGTCACGGAATCCAAGTTGATCAAAAAGAGAGCATATTCAAAGAAGTTGTAAAATTGACGAAGGCTCCAGCACAAATACGACGAAGAGAGAAAGAATCAAACCAGAGATCGGAGAAGTCTTTGTCGGGAAACAAAGTGCTATCATATTCCTCGGGATCTCTAGGTTTGGCTGGACTGAAGAGACTTGCCGGAGTGTAGTCGGATGAGGAGGAAGCACCTTGAGAAGAATTTCCTCGTTGACGTTTCGGAGCCATGAGGAAGAAGATCGCCCACTTGAACTTGTCGATTCCTTGCAAAGAAGGAGGAGGAAGGATTTATAGTAGATGGAAGTATTCCACGTTTTGGTGTGGAGAAAAAGTGGAAGAAAGGATGAAATAAATAGGTGCTAGGGCCGGCTGTTCGGTTCTGGAACCATCACAGCGCCGACCGAACTCGGTCCGAATTCGGTCAGAGTTCGGGCCGAGTTCGGCCACTTGCATTCCCGAGACAGTCAAAGCAGTCAGGTAAATAAAGACTGTAAAAGTAACATTTGACTAGTTTATTAAATAATTGCTATTATTTTTGGGTTAACTATAGGGGTTGTCCCAGCTAACGGTGGTTCACCGGGGAACTCTTAAGTACCGCTTCGCTTCGACCGTAGCCGTGGTGACAGACATACCCTTTGTAAGTTTGTCCCCAAAAATAATTTTCATTAAATAATAAATTATCAAGTTATAAATGTAGTTTTAATTACCATATGTTTTAAGAATCCGAGAATTCAAGAATGCCGAGCTCACGCCTCAAGATGTTAAAACGGTCTTCAGCCAATGGTTTAGTGAAAATATCAGCTAGTTGATGTTCAGTATCAATAAATTCTAAGCAAATATTCCCATGTTGTTGATGATCACGTAAAAAATGATGTCTAACTTCTATGTGCTTTGTGCTGAATGACAGATAGGGTTCTTAGTCAAATTAATTGCACTAGTGTTATCACAATAAATAGGAACATTTGTATAGTGCAGATTGTAGTCCTCTAAGGTTTGCTCCATCCACAAAATTTGAGCACAACAACGTCCTGCGGCGATATACTCAGCCTCAGTTGTTGATAATGCTACTGAATTTTGTTTCTTGCTAAACCAAGAGACTAAGGCCTTTCCTAAGAAATGACATGTGCCACTGGTACTTTTACGGTCCACTTTGCATCCAGCAAAATCCGCATCCGAGTAACCTATAAGGTCAAAGGATTTCGTTTTGGGATACCATAAGCCAACTGTAGAAGTTCCTTTAAGGTATCGAAAGATACGCTTAACGGCACTAAGATGTGATTCCTTAGGGTTTGCCTGATATCGTGCACATATGCAAACACTAAACATAATATCAGGGCGACTAGCAGTTAAATATAATAAACTACCAATCATACCTCGATACTTACGCTGATCAACAGGTTTGCCACTTTCATCAGCATCAAGCTTTGTAGATGTAGCCATAGGAGTCCCAATTGGCTTTACATTCTCGAAGTCGTACTTTTTCAGTATGTCCTTCGTGTACTTGGCTTGGTTGATGAGTTCCGTTCGAGTGTTGTTTGATTTGTAATCCTAGGAAGAAGTTCAGCTCTCCCATCATGCTCATCTCAAATTCACTCTGCATACACTTGGCAAATTCTTGACAGAGTTGTTCATTAGTAGAACCAAAGATAATGTCATCTACATAAATTTGCACTAGAAGTATATCATTATTCATGGATTTAATAAAAAGAGTAGTAACAATCTTGCCTTTTGAAAAACCATTTTCAAGTAAGAAGGCGCTTAGGCGTTCATACCAAGCACGAGGTGCTTGTTTGAGTCCATAAAGTGCTTTCTTAAGCTTGAAAACATGATCAGGTTTTTGAAAATCTTCAAAACCAGGGGGTTGTTTCACGAAAACCTCTTCTTTCAAATAACCATTTAAAAATGCGCTTTTTACGTCCATTTGAAAAAGTTTGAAATCATTAAAACAAGCAAAAGCGCAAAACATGCGGATGGCTTCTAGTCTAGCAACAGGAGCATAGGTCTCATCATAATCAATTCCTTCTTCTTGATTATAACCTTGTGCAACTAGACGTGCTTTGTTGCGTAGAACTTGTCCATCTTTACTAAGTTTTTCGGAACACCCATTTGGTACCAATTATCGATTGACCAATAGGTTTAGGAACAAGTTCCCAAACTTGGTTTCTCTAAAATTGATTAAGTTCCTCTTGCATGGCAGAAATCCAAAATTCATCAGAAAAAGCCTCATCAACATTCTTAGGTTCTATTTGTGAAATAAATGCTACATTAGCTGCTACTTCAGAATCTCTAAGAGATGAACGAGTACTTACACCTTTGGATACATCACCTATTATGAGAGTTTCTGGATGATCTGGTTTGAATCTCAATGATTCGAATCTTTGGGCCATACCTTTCACAAGGCTCTTCTCAGTTCCTGCATCTTCGGAACTTTTATCAGTTCTTGCCTCTTGGGTAGGATCTTTCTCAGAACTCTTCTTTGTCTTTGTAGGTGCATCTTCATCATCACTGTCGCTAGATCTATGACTATTCAACTCATCAAAGGTAAAATTAATACTTTCTTCAACAATCAAAGATCTTTTATTAAAAATTCTATATCCCTTACTCTTAGCAGCATATCCGAGAAATATCCCGTCATCTGCTTTGGAGTCGAACTTACCCAAGTTATCCTTGGTGTTCAGGATGAAACAGCGACAACCAAAAACTTTAAAATAAGAAATATTGGAATTCTTCCAAACCAAAGCTCATATGGTGTTTTCTTCGAGATAGGTCGAATTAACACCCTATTTAAAATATGACAGGCTGTACTAACAGCTTCTGCCCAAAAATATTTAGGAAGATTATGCTGATTAAGCATAACTCTAGCCATTTCGCTTAGAGTACGGTTCTTCCGCTCCACAACACCATTCTGTTGGGGAGTTCTAGGACAAGAAATTCGTGGTAATATCCACTATCATCACAAAACTTTTTGAAATCAGAATTTTCGAATTCGCCACCATGATCACTTCGGATACGAGTAATCATGAAACCTTTTTCGTTTGTACCTTTTTACAAAATATCTGAAATTCAAAAGCATCACTTTTGTTTGATAAAAAGTAAACCCATGTAAAACGAGAGAAATCATCAACAATGACAAAAGCATAGAGTTTACCGCCAAGACTAGCGACTCTACTTGGACCAAATAATCCATATGAATCAACTGCAAAGGTCTCGAAGTACTTACAGCGTTGATGGATTTAAAAGAAGATCTATGTGCTTTGTTCTTTTCACAGTCAGCACATACCATGTCTCTCTTGAATGGAATTTCTGGGAGTCCTTTTACCAACTTCTTTGTGTTCAGACGTGAGATAGTATCCATGTTTGCATGTCCTAGTCTCATGTGCCATAGCCAGCTTTCATCTTGATTGGCTACTAGGCACCTTCCTGTATTATTAGTATTCTCCAAAAGAAACATAAATATGTCTTCTCTAATCCCTTTATACGGGATCACCAGATGACATATCATATGGTACATTTATCTTTCACAAAATTGATACCATAACCATTATCTGCCAAATGACTTATGCTCAATAGGTTATGTTTTAATTCAGTTACTAGACAAACATCCTTTATTATTGGATAATGAGAAATACCTACAGAACCATTACCTATAATATCACCTCTCAAGTTATTTCCGAAGGAGACGTATCATTCTTTCTTCATCGATAGCGTAGCGAATAAATGCATCACCAGTCATGTGTCGCGAACATCCGCTATCGAGGATCCATTTGCTTCTAGCATGAGAGGGTTGAAGGTCCACCTACAAAACAAGTAGATGAATCCTTTGGTACCCATTTTCTGAAGGGTCCATGCTAATTAGCTTTAGGTCTCCAGACTAAAGTATGATTATCAACAAGCTTTCTTGCAAGACAATACTGATATGTGTCCGTGTGTACCACAATAAGTGCAAGTCAGTTTAGAACCAGATGTGGTTGAAACTGTGTTCACATGCTTGTTTGGTTTCTTGGAGAACCTATAAGTGAAAGCATGATGATAATCGTGTTTCTTCTGTGCTTTCTTGTTTTAGTCCTCTTAGGTGTATGCTTTGCATTAGGACTAAAATTAGGCTGTGTCACAGGCATTTCCTGTTTGCCTAACTTGATTTCTAACTTTTTAGAAATCGTAATAGACTCTTCATATTTAGCAGTCATAACTGAGAGTCTCTGTTCTGTTACTAAGTGCATCCTCTTCTCTGTGTCATACAGTTTTGCATCTTACCATAATCTCTTTCTTTCTTTTGAATAGTGAGGATAGCCTCATGATAGTCTACCTTGAGTTTGGCTATCTCTTCCGTGTTACCGGTAGTAGACGTCTCTTTAATATCTTGAATAAGATTGGACAGTCTAGCTAACTCGGTTGTGTATGCCTTAATCTCTTTTCGAGATTGCTTATACTTGTCAAACACATTTTTGTGTTCTTTAAGTAAATCGCTAAAGGCATTTTCTAACTCATCGAAAGTAAAATCATCATATAGAGGGTTTGAAGATACCTTGTCAAATGCCATAAGACAGACATTTGCATTTCCGCAGGGTCTATCCTCTTCTTCAGAATCACTGGCGTCGCTTTCATGCCAGATACTTGTGTTGGCATACTTTCGACCAGTTGTAGCTTTTCTGCTTGATCTTGATCTGTCATATGGACTGCTCTTCTTGGTAGCTGGACAGTCCTTCTTCATGTGCCCTGATTTCTTACATCCAAAGCATATGGTTTCATCTTCATTGCTTTCTTGGACGTCTTTCTTCTTTCTGCTTGTAAACTTTAGGTACTTTCTGAAGTTCTTCACAAGTAGGGCTTGTTCATCACCACTTGAGGATTCTTCATCGGAATTATTGTATGTCGGCTTTCTTGCATGAGCTTTGAAGGCAATAGTTTTCTCCTTTGGTGTTGCTTCTTCAAAATCTTGCAAGTCGAGTTCATGGGTCATGAGCTTGCCCATCAAAGTTTCTAACGACATTGTGGTGAGGTCGTTTCCTTCAATAATTGCTGTGGCCTTTGGATTCCAACTCTTTGTTAGAGCCCGCCGCACCTTTCTAATCTTCTCGTGATTGCTGTAATCTTTACTAAGAGATTGCAGAGGATTAGTTATATCAAGGAAACGAGTAAACTGTGTAATTGACTCGCCGGGTTTCATCTTAAAAGATTCATATTCCTGAGTCAGTCTACTAATTTTGGATTCTTTCACTTGGGAAGTCCCTTCATGGGTTACCTCAAGAAGTTTCCAAATTTCGTGAGACGTCTTGCAGGTTGAAACTCTGTTGAACTCGGTTTTGTCAATTGCACAGAATAGTGCATTGATGGCTCGAGCATCAAGACTAGCCTTTGCTTTTTCAGCATCGGTGTACTTGTCATGCGGCTTTTCCATAAGAATACCTTCAACCACTGTAGGTGGTGGTTTCTTATACCCATCAATGACTATTGACCAAAGATCAAAATCTAGAGACTTAAGAAAGAAAGTCATACGTGTTTTCCAGTAAGTGTAATTTGTTCCATCAAATAGGGAGGTCTATTTGTGGATTGCCCTTCACCGTTGAATATAGATTTCACGGCTGCCATATATACTCTCTAGGGTATGTTATATAAGAAATAACCTGCTCTGATACCAATTATAGGATCGTTGAGCACCTCTAGAGGGGGGTGAATAGAGTGCGTGTGTGCAGCGGAAATATAATCACCAATTAAAAAATTAAACTATGCAGATATGTAAGAGACAGTAAATAAAGATAGAAGAATCAAACTCAGTGACACAGCGATGTATACTGGTATCCCTCTGAGAGGACTAATCCAGTCTCGAGTACTCTTGCTCGATGTTAATCCACTATGGCACAAGCTTTAACTGAGAGCTTGCAATCTCTTACAACACCGTGCTTGGTGACAAGCGCACGACCGGCTTCACAACACCGTGCTTGGTGGCGAGCGCACGACCAGCTCCACAACAGAAAAGTTGTTGAAACTTGAACGACCTCTTACAACTCTTGAGTAACCAAAAGACTCTAAATCAACTCTGATAGTACTGGCTTTTGGCTAAGAGATGTGTAGGTGAGATTTGAAAATCTTAGATCGTTTAGAAAACACTTGAATAGTAGAGAAGAGAAGATGAAGAATGAATTGATTATGTGAAGTGAAAAGTTCTTCTCTATTTATAGGTGTTTTCACCAACCGAACTCGGGCAGAACTCGGGCAGAGTTTGGGTGCAAATATCTCACAAAATAGACGTTGCTCGCAGATTTGGAGGCAACTGAAGTTTGAATACAAACTGACCGAACTCGGTCAGAGTTCGGACCGAACTCGGGCCGAACTCGGCTGGGAGTGTCAGGAGATATTTTAAAAATCTTTTGTAAAAACAGTTTTCAAACTGGTTTTTGGTTATTTGTAAAATTATTTGAAAAGAATATTTCGAAATATGTTTTGAAATATTTGTAACCGAAAATAGGAAAGGGTAAAAATAGGATTCTAGAAAGGAGGACAATTTTAACCCTAAGCAGTATGACCATAATTGATTTCACAAAGTAATTCCTAGACTCATTAAAATGTAAAATACAGAATAAAGTAGAAAAGAGTCTTCAGAAGATTTTGATGACTTTGACGCTTTGATTTATGCAGTACATCGTCCGTTGAATATGATTTCATGCATCCTGAAATAGTTAGCAGCATTTTCTATATTTTGTGTATTGACTAAAGTATATGTTGATTATCGAAATCGGGTGTGACCGTGGAATGGGCCAACAGCCACTTCTCCTTCGATCGCCATCGTCGGGCACCACCGTTGCCGTCGTCGTGGCCGTGCTGCCGCACCAGGCCAGCGCAGCCCTTCCCGCAGCACAGCAGTGCGGCACAGTCGCAACAGCAGCGTACAACGGCAGCAGCAGCAGCCACGGCAGCCGTCGTCGCCCCACACGCAACCGTGAGCGGCCCCTCTTGCCGGGCGCACCCCCATGCTGCCTTCCCCAGGCCACCGTCCTCCTCCCCGCGAACTAGTGGCGATTCGTTCATTTCACACGAAATCTCGTCGTGACGCGCATAGGAATGAACTCAAAATTGTATTTCGGGACAGCGACTTCGTACACATTTTTCGAGAAATCCGACCCTTGGATCGACGATTTCTTTGCTCTGTCTCATTCTCGGTATATCCCTCTTCACTCCCCTCGATTTAATCCGTTAATTTTATCGTTTGATACATCAAACCGGCCACCAAGTTGACGCTTTAAATTATATAATTTTTGGACAGTTTTGTGGAGCCAACTTTGTCAGTTCGTATCTCCTCCATTGCAGCTCCGTCTGGCGTGCCACTGGTTCCTAGGCTCAGCTGGTATAACCCTCTTCCTACCCCTAAGTTTGTTTATTGTGAGCATGTTTGATTGGTTGAATTTGACGCCAATGTTGGCCGTCCGAATTTGTAATTTCTAACTTATTAAATTCTATTTTTGAGCCCGGGACTCCGAATTCAATTTTTGAAACCAGTAGACTTGTGGCGTCGTTCTGGCATGAATTCATATATAGTTTGTTAGATTTGGAGGACGTGGGCACTGGCACGTATTTCGGTGCAAAGCGGGCTCTACAGTCCGGATCAACGTGACTTTTGACGTCGGCTCATCGGAATCCAATTCCGGATATACAGTTGAGTTCGTATAGTCATTCTGGACTCGTTGACATATAATTTGCTAGGTTTTAATGGACATTGGTTTCGGCACGCATTTTGGTGCAAGTCAGATACCATATCCGGGTCAACGGGTCATTTTGAGATCGGCTCATCGGAATCCAATTCTGGACATACTGTTGAGTTCATATCGTCATTCTGGACTAATTGACATATAATTTGCTGAGTTTTGAGGACATTGCCTCCGACACGCTTTTTCGTGTAAATTAAAATTTCAATATCCTGGTCAACGGACCAATTTGAGATCGGGTCAACGGAATCCAATTCTGGATATACCGTTGGATTCGTATCGTCATTCTGGAATCGTGGACATATAATTTGTTAGGTTTAGTGGACTATTATTCTTGCACGTTTTTCGGTGCAAAGCGGGTACGACACGGACACCGTTTTGAACCGAAATTACCTTTTTTCCCCTGTGTCCAAATTGGACTTATGGATAGGCTATCCTAGTTGATTTGACCATTCTGGATACGTTGGTGATGTTTGTTTCGTCACCCGACAATATTTATAGATATTCTCTGTGTATTACCTTTTATTATAATTAATTCTTATTAAGTTCGTATTTCGGAATTAGTACAACGAACTGAGATCAGTCGATTCCAGTGATATCACATCGCTGAAATTGGCAAGATGATCATGTGGATCACTGTGATAAGATTATTAACCTTACCGTTGATTATCTTATATCGATTTACGTGTCGTAGGTTTCGATGTACGAATAACGAGGTACAAGTTGATATTTTAATTCTTAGATTAGAGTTGATCCTGTTTGACCAAGATATATGGTATCTTGGTAGGTAAATATTAGGAAGTATGCTTAGGCTAGTTCTGACCTCGGTTGACCAAGTTTGACTGCTTTGACCAAAAGTCAACTATCAGTCAACACTTGGCCTAGAAATGTCTAGAACTTGACCAGAGTTGATCACCAGTTGATCAAAAGTCAACCATAAGTCAACCTTTGACCCAGTTTAACCTAGTTTGACTTGGTTTGACTTCCTGTGACCCAATTTGACCTAGTGTGACTCAGTGTGAACTAGTTTAACTTAGTTGGACTGAGATTGACCTAGATTACATAGCTTATACTATATAATCCTGCCTAACACTGTTGAACCCTAATTAGCTTATATATATCTCATCTTTAGGTTTGTGGCATCACACTGAGCATCGACCCCATTAGACAGCTCAGGACCGCAGGCGAGTACATTCACTGATAGTTTTCATTGTCTTGATATCTGCTATATCCGATTCAGTTGTAGTGTCTTACTTGATTTCTCGACACGATGGTTCACGGACTAGTATACGTTGGATCATGACATGAGATGTTGTTCCTGGATTTTCTTGGTATATTGGTATATTTTTTGTCTTGTTCCTTGTACTTGTATAGACACCGATTCCTGAGAGGGAGTAGCTACCATCTTAGGGAATCCCGTGTCATGACGTGTCATGTCCGGATCCATTATACTATTCGGGGTGAGAAATTATTAGGGGCTATGTGATCAAAGCCACCCTGTCACTATATTCCTGTGCTTGTGCCACCCTCACTTCACGTAGGGTGTAGCGAGATCTTATTTTTTGTGCTCGTTATCCAGGTTGGCAGGCATGACCCTTTCCAATAATTTTTATGTGATTGTCGGCCAAGTGGATAGCTTGTCCTGTAACTTTCCATGCCGATCACATAACGCTCTAATAATTCATGGCACATTTTATATTTATTTATCACATCATATTTCCTGCTCAGTTTTACATTCAATATTTTCTCTCCATGTTATGATATTCATTACTCATATGCTACATGATCTTATGCTAAACCTTGATTGGAGGCTAAGTTCTATTTGGGAGAATGGTTACAACCCCAGTCCTTGTTTGGTTTACGGGTTGTAACTCGGCTTCCGAATAGCTCCTAAGTCATCCTATATCTTTGTCTTGTATTTTATTATAATTGTCTCTTATAGAATTTTTTAATTCATATGGAACTGCTGTTAGTGTTTTACTTGCTCATTTTCCTGACAGGATAACCGTTGATGTTTACAGAGTGCATGTTAGCTGATTTCTCTACCTTTTACGGGTATGGCCAGGATAGAGTTTGATGAGACATTACCCCTGGAGCCCGTAGATGATATAGCCCCTGTTTAGACTGTTAGATAGGTTTGCCTGGACTGTGATCCAGCTAGTGTTTTCAGACTATAGTTTTTATATTATATTTTGAGTTTCTGCGATGTATTTATATCTCTGAGCTTGTGTTGGATCTTGAACTCCTTTCCAGTTTTTCCTTCTATCATATTTTCATTTCGTGCTATCTATCCTAGTTTGTCTTATGATTGAGTTATGCCATATTATACCTCCGTACGGAGATGACAGATACCCTTATATTTTGTCTAGTTGTAGTATTTATAGACGACCTATACAGCATTCTACCGTCGATTCTGTGGCGTAGGCTGGACGTAACCACGTACTCGTACCCCTAATCAGGGTGCGGGTCGTGACATATACAGATTTGGTGTTCCTCGCCGAATTATCTATGATAATGGGCCACAATTCGTCAGCCAGAAGTTTAATTGGTTCTGTGATGACAACAGAATCAATAATGTTGCCTCTACGGCCTATAATTCTGCAGCTAACGGGTTAGCTGAAGCATTCAACAAGACTATTATCAAACTCCTTAAAGAGTTTGTCTCTATTAACAAACGTTATTGGAGTGATAAACGTGGAGAATGTCTATGGGCATATCATACTACTGTCCGTAACCCCACAGGTTGTATACCTTTTACTCTAGTATATGGATGTGAAGCTGTCTTACCTCTGGAAATTCAAATTCTATCATTGAGAATCGCCATTGCTAACGAGCTTACTACAGAAAATAATGATCGTCTTCGACTTCAAGAATTGGAGGCACTCGACGAGAAAAGGCTACTGGCTCAACAGCACATCGAACTTTATCAAGCCCAAATTTCAAAAGCTTTCAATCGCAAAGTCAGAGTGTGAACATTTCAGGAAGGCGAGCTAGTTCTTACAGTCAGACGTCCTATGACTATGACACCTATGAGCAAAGGCAAGTTTGAGGCAAAATGGGAAGGGCCGTATGTGGTAAATAAAGTCTTCTCAAATGGAGCCTATCAATTAACAGATATGGATGACAGAGTTGCTATGATGCCTATCAACCGCAAATTTCTCAAGAAATATTATGTATAAAAATAAAATGTACTTTATTTCAGAGACATGATGTAAATAAAAGTTCATTTTATTCAAATGCAGAATGAAGTTACATAATATTAAGTACGGGGAGGAGGCCCCGATCCTTCATGATTAAATATATAGTTTGCCAACAGTTCAAACATCTCATTGTCTGAACTCACAAAAAACTTACAAGCAGCCATCGTCAATGACTCTTATTCGGCAGTCTTCCCAGGCTCCACTAGCTTGGCAATCAAGTCCTGTCCTGGTGTAGGAGCAGTTGAGCCTTCACCCCTTTCTTTCTGAGGAAGTACTGGAGGCTCAGCAAGGGGCACCTCGATCTTTCCTTCAATCTTCGGAGTGAGCAAATCTTTAGAAGACATTTTGTACAGAAAGGAAAGAAATTGACAATATCTACGAAAGTTTTGTTCTATTTATAGACATAACAACTAGATAGTCAACCTCGAGAACTGATACGACTTTTTAAAAAAAGCCCAACTGTTGTAACACCTAGTTTTCTAAAATGAGGGTAATTTTGAAATTTTGTATTTTAATTTATTTAATTATGGTATTTAAAATTTTCTATGATTTTTATTGATTTTTAACCATTTTAAAACTATTTTTAAATCATGACTTATGATTTTGGTGTTTGGCTAGTGTGACCTTGGAGACTGTTGACCTAGAGCCTAGCCATGTGATTAGGATGTTTAATTAGTACATTTTAGCCTAGAGGGTATTTTGGTCATTTTTGGATTTAATTGAATTATTTATGATTTATTGGAATTTGTGTGATTTTAATTATTATTTAAATAAGTGCTATGTGCTATGATGGGTTTTAGCCAAGTGAAGCCTAACCTAGAAGCTTAGACTTAACCCATGGGCTAAGTAGGATGGTTAACTTAAGTTGAGGGTAGAAATTATCAAGTTAGAAATCAAATGGGAGTTTTAGTCATGAGAATTGATTTTTGAGAATGGGCCATTAGAAACTTAGATGTAACTTGACTTAGAGAGGGAGGCCCATGGCCCAACTAACTAAACCCAAACCCTAGCATTTATGACCAGCCACCTAGGGATCCACACTCCTATTTAATGTCTCCTCAAACTTAGGGCTAGCCTCCTTAGAAAAATAGCAAGTTAAAAATAGAGGTAAAACCCTTTCTTCCCCCAATCCATAACTCCTCCATTTCAACTCCTTTTTCTTCCTAATTTCTTGCAATAGATTCTAATCTCTGTGTTTTTGATGACTATGGTAAGAAATTCTAGGGAAGGGGCAATTTGGAAGAGTTTGGGTAGCTTGAGGAACAACTCACTTTGGGGCTTTTTGAGCCATTTCAAACCTATAGGTCCCTATTCTCTCTACCAAATTTTGATTTCATTGCATGATTAGGAAGTCCTAGGGGTCCCCTCTCTGTTGGTATAGGTTTTGAAAAGTTTTGTGTCCATTTCGTGTCCGTATCGGACACGTATCCAATAGGAAACCTAGATGTTTGTAGAAATGCCACATATGATTTATTTTTCGTATTTTTGAATTCTACTTTCATGGATCTCTAGATCTAGGTTTGTGTAGGAATGTTTGTGAAGACTGAGACTATTTTCGTGTCTTTTTCGTGTCAGTTTTGGACACGCACACACACAGCAGGCTACGCACAGTGCCCTGCTGCTCGGGCACTGTAGCGGACACGACAAGGCACGTATGGACAAAAATTTCTGGACACCAAGGCCACGTGTCTGACACGGCACTGAAAAATTTTTAGCTCACCTTGTCGAGCGGATTGGGAGAAATCTCGCCCGCATCGATTTGGCGCTGCACTGTTCCGTACGAACAACAGCTCCTGACACGAGTTTCGTGTCCCTCGTGGACACGTCGTGGTGATGTGTCAGGGACACGAATGTGTTGCCCTAGGTTGGGCGAACACAGGGACACGGGCAGAGGGCCTCGTATGTCTTGTGTCGTATGCACGAAGCCACGACACACGTGCACGAGGAATACCTATCCTATTTTTCTGATGCTTTGCAAATTCTGTTTTGGACACGTTCGTGTCCACTTGTTGGACACGAACACCCTTCTCACGACACGTATTACAGGTATACATGTCTGCATACCTTATTTACTGATTAAATTTGGTTTTTCAATTCGAAAATTTGGGTTTTCCTATGTCTCTGATACTTCCTGATTTACACAGAGTAGCTAAGTTATTCCTGAATTTAATCCTGCTTCTAAACTGAAATTTTGATGCAAATTTGCCATGTTAATTCATATACGTGTGTGTTAGTCACTGGAATGTTTGATTTTGATTGGTGTTAAGAGTTTGAGTTTTCGAAATGGTTTGGGACTGTACTCATTACTTTGATACCTGAGATTAGATTAGATTTGATTAATACATTGTATGTATACATTGAAATCATCTGTTAGCTAAGAGTTCACTGTCATGTAGGTTCCTGAACCTTAGATCAGTCCACTGTCAACCTGAGATTTACCTGTTCCAAACCTGAGAACTAATTGGTTCAACATGATGTTGAACTGAAACTGGGATGTAGATTAATAATGATTGACTTGTTATGATGTTTGATATAAACTGGGATGTTGGGATTCTAATTTTGGTTTGATTTATGACTGCCATTTCCTGAGATAACTCAGGTATTTAAATATGTGCAAGATATGTATTGGTAAATACTTGATATAATGCAAACATGATATGCACACACATTTCTCATTGGCACATTCACCTTGACACTTTTTCCTCTCACAAATCACTCTCACACACAATTGCCCACCACACACACAAAACTGAACTGAGATGTAGGAAATTTCTGAACTGAGACATGGTGGTTCCTGTCACATTCATTTGCCATTCTCTGTTTTTTCCACACACACACCTTGTCACATACACACTCTATTGCTTCCTTAAACACTGTTAACTAACTGTCCTTGCAATTGAAGTTCCTAAGACTGATAACTCCTATTGTTCACTGATTTGAGCTTGACACACAACTGCCCTTGTTTAGCACTCACTTTCTACACACAAGTATGCCTCACTGAACACTAGGTAGGCACAGCCACACTTAACCCTGAGATTTGGCATAGGTTCTGTTGCATATATGTGACTGAACACATGTATGAGGCCCTAATGTATACATTATATTATGATTTGATTTGAGTTGAAGGCTGCCTTAATTCATTTGTTCCCTTGGTGTAACTATATGTAGTATATACTTATGTAATGTGATACCCTATTTTATGTTATTGGTTATGAGTTGGGGCTAGGGTAGTTTGGGATAAGGTTGGAGATACTTATATCCATATGTAATTAGCATATGGTATTGGAAGAGGTAGGATGAGTAGCAACTGGCATTGGTGTTGTAAGCCTAGAGTTCTATACCCCCATAGATGACAATAAGGATATACATATGGGTTTAGGTGTTGTGCATAAGCTTTGGGTAGGTTATATCATGCTTGAACTATAGATATGTAGGTAATGTTATGGTATTGTTAGGAATTAGGATATTAGCCTTGTATCCTAGTTAACCAATACCTAGACATGGACTCTTAGACCAATGTTGACTATTGACCTTGATTTACCCTATATAGTGGACTTTGACTCTTAGTTGACTAAAGGCTGACCAAGGTTGACCTTAGAGTTGACTTTGACCTATTTTGACCTAGAAATCATGTAGTTTGCATTGTAGCTTTCAATTCTCTTGTATTTTACATATCATGACTCATATTACTCTGTTTAGGACATTGTGACTCTGGTGCAGGCATCTGATATTACACTACTCTTTTCAGAGTAGCAGGCGAGTACATTCTTTGATAGTTCTCTCATTTATTTGTCAATTACTGTACTTCAGTTCTAGTTAGCTGTATTTGATTCTCTGTTACAAACACTTTATTTTATTTCTGAATCCATGTATACGACACACATACTTACTCGTCTTACCTCTATTATTCGAATCACTATACGAATCACTATTCAAATCACCCTATTCGTATCTTCATATGTTGGTTGGACTTTTATTCGATTGATGTATAGAATTTTGGATTTATTTGTATTAGATGGGCATGGAAATGCTTGATTAGACATGTGAACATTCCCACTATTCGAACCACCCCCTGTGAATATATTCGAACGATAGCTATTCCACACCCGGCCAGGTGTGTGATGTGCCGTATTTACCCTTAGCCGTTTACATGTCTAACTAAGTATTTTAAAACACACTTAGAGAATTTATTCGAATCATTATTAGAACATCATGTGAATCACTATTCGTATCACATTATTCGTATCACCTTAATCGATTCACCTTATTAGAATAATGATTAGAATTACATTCGACTCATCTTATATTAGATTCACATTGGGATTACACTCGACTTATATTGTACCATCTGAACTCATTATGTTATTCTAGTTCAGCTAGATCTTATTTTACAGTCTTCTTTGCTATGTTCTCTTCTTGTTTAGTTACTTACTTTCTTTGTACTTTATCTGTCTCTCTATACCATCACCTGAAAATTAAACTGCCATATTCATCAATACAACTGCCTATAACTGTTTTATAGTTCTCTGTCATTTACTTGGGTTTTCTAGATGAGATTGTGCTCGTTCCTGTCCTGACTGGACCTGTTGAAAATATTACAGATGCTTGCCCTGAGGATATTTGTCCTACTTGCCTTGGAGAGGAGATGACTTAGCTACCTATGGCCCGACACTCAGAGGATGGGAGACTAGCTAGTGGACTTGGTTTAGTTTTTCATGTTTTAGAACTTGAATTGTAATAACTTGTGATACGAGTTTGTATTTGAGTTTGTTTGAGATATTATTATTTAGTAGTTTATAAATGTTGTTATCTAGTTTTTAGTTATAAACTTCTGTGTTTTTTTATCGTGCTTAGACTGTGATTGAGATTTCATTATATCTATACTTGTCCTCCGTTCGGAGTTGAGATATTGACAAGTACATTATATAATTGCATGAGTTGATGATTAGTTAGAAACTTAGAATAGCGTTCTACCGCCGACACTGCGGTGTAGGCTGGGCGCTATTACGTACTCGTACCCTCACAGTGGGTGCGGGTCGTGACACATTTTTAGTGGTGGCCCATGCAGGTCGAGTTTATGTAGTGGTATTCGAACTAGAGTATCACTACAGCCTGCGATAGGATTTGAGAGATATTAAATGGAGAGGTACTCAATCACAGTTAGGAAAAATTCTGCTTAAAATCATGCCATCTACATATCGTACTGATTTGCCTTCTTTGAAATAAACTGTCATCCTTTGATTATATCGATTCCTGCTCAGTATTGACTTCCTTGTTCGATCTGTCTTCAGGATGGTGGAGACACGATCACATCGCTCTGGTGCAGCAGTTGCTGCAGAGGGGACTGCCACCTCTCAGCAAGTTCAGCAGGGTCAGGAGGCTGCAGCTCCTGTCACCTCTGCTCATATTGGGACTTCAGCCGCAGCAGCAGGGGGTATTCCTCCATCAGCTCAGAGGCAGGACCCAGTCATTCTAGAGATGCAGTTCCAGCAGCCGCCGCCTACAGGACACGTGGATGTGGCACAGATGTTCGCTTACTTCCAGCAGTTTATGGACCGGCAGCAGGCCCGAGAGGACAGGAGCATGGAGTTGGCCCTTACGACAGTCGCAGCTCAACCAGTGATCCAGCAGCCGAGGACACCGGGGATAGAGCAGTTCCAGAAGATGAGCCCCAGAGACTTCCTGGGGACGGAGGGGATTCTATATGCTGATGAGTGGATCGAGCATATAGAGGAGATCTTCCGCCTGGCCCGGATACCGGCAGATCTCCAGATAGAGGCAGCAGCTAGCAAGATGCGAGATCTTGCTCGCACCTGGTATCAGTCAGACCCCAGGGTGGGGGTAGCTGGACAGACCTGAGAGGAGTTCAAGGGCTTCTTCAAGAAGAAGTTCTCTCCAGATTCAGCGCTTCGAGCCTTGGAGTCGCAGTTCGAGAGCTTGGTTCAGGGGAGCCTGTCAGTGGAGGAGTACGCTGGGGAGTTCGGCCGCCTCGGCAGATTCGTAGAGGGTTTGAGCGAGACGGCGAAGGCCCAGAGGTTCCGGAAGGGTCTGGTCAAGGAAGTCAAGTCCTTGACCAAGGGCAACAGGGATGCCACTTTCGAGGAGATTTTGACGGGAGCCTTATTAGCTGAGGATGATCTTAAGCTTAGGCTCAAGAGGGGGCGAGACCCAGTTAGGGGCAACAGCAGCGGAGGCCAGGCCAAGAGGCCTCATGTGCAGATTCAGCAGATGCAGGCACCGGTGAGAGTACAGCAGGCACAGCATCAGCCTAGAGGACAGGACCGCAAGGTGCAGACTTGTGCTTACTGTAAGAGGGCAGGGCACGCTTGGAAGACTTATTATAGTAGGCGGAAGGTTTGTCTGTTCTGTGGATCCGCTGCTCATCAGGTCAAGGATTGCCCTACTGCACCAGTATATAACGGAGCACCGGATCAGAGAGAGGGAGCTAGGCCACCTGTAGCTCAGCACCAGAGGGGTGGAGCTTTTGCGATGGCAGCCGAGGATGCTCAGGCCATTGGAGATCTAGTTGCAGGTTTCATTCTTGATTCAAATTCTGCAATTACTGCCTTGAAATTCGATTCTCTCTGTTCCTTGTTGGTTGATCAATTCTGTCCTGTTGCTCTGTGTTATGTTTGATTTTCTTCTGAGATGAATCATATGGGATAGGTCACCCAGTTATGGAATCTAGAATCTTCGATAGTCGTGTTAGGTGGCATAGTGAGGACATATAGTCAGATTTAGGACGTATTTCTCGGGTGTGGGAATTTAAGGTTTTCGCTGCCAAGCATGCGGCAATGCAAAATTTTAAATACCATGATTCTAGAGGTATGTGCCTTAGTCGAGGACTCTATGATTATCGTAGCCTTGCTCACTAACAGGATGAAGATTCTGAGTATCATGATTTTGGACAGACGCATATGATTATCTGACGGTATGTTTGAGACTTTGATTGTGGGGGTGGTTGACCTAGAAGGACTACTACCATTTTAATTTCGAGGACGAATTTTTCTAAGGTGGGTAGACTTGTAACACCCAGTTTTCTAAAATGAGGGTAATTTTAAAATTTTGTATTTTAATTTATTTAATTATGGTATTTAAAATTTTCTATGATTTTATTGATTTTTAACCATTTTAAAACTATTTTTAAATCATGACTTATGATTTTGGTGTTTGGCTAGTGTGACCGTGGAGACTGTTGACCTAGAGCCTAGCCATGTGATTAGGATGTTAATTAGTACATTTTAGCCTAGAGGGTATTTTGGTCATTTTTGGATTTAATTAAATTATTTATGATTTATTGGAATTTGTGTGATTTTATTATTATTTAATAAGTGCTATGTGCTACGATGGGTTTTAGCCTAGTGAAGCCTAACCTAGAAGCTTAGACTTAACCCATGGGCTAAGTAGGATGGTTAACTTAAGTTGAGGGTAGAAATTATCAAGTTAGAAATCAAATGAGAGTTTTAGTCATGAGAATTGATTTTTGAGAATGGGCCCTTAGAAACTTAGATGTAACTTGACTTAGAGAGGGAGGCCCATGGCCTAACTAACTAAACCCTAACCCTAACCCTAATATTATGACCAGCCACCTAGGGATCCACACTCCTATTTAATGTCTCCTCAAACTTAGGGCTAGCCTCCTTAAAAAAATAGCAAGTTGAAAATAGAGGTAAAACCCTTTCTTCCCCAATCCATAACTCCTCCATTTCAACTCCTTTTTCTTCCTAATTTCTTGCAATAGATTCTAATCTATGTGTTTTTGATGACTATGGTGAGAAATTCCAGGGAAGGGGCAATTTGGAAGAGTTTGGGTAGCTTGAGGAACAACTCACTTTGGGGCTTTTTGAGCCATTTCAAACCTATAGGTAAATCCCTATTCTCTCCACCAAATTTTGATTTCTTTGCGTGATTAGGAAGCCCTAGGTGTCCTCTCTCTGTTGGTATAGGTTTTGCAAAGTTTTGTCTATTTCGTGTCCGTATCGGACACGTATCCAATAGGAAACCTAGGTGTTTGTAGAAATGCCACATAGGATTTATTTTTCGTATTTTTGAATTCTAGTTTCATGGATCTCTAAATCTAGGTTTGTGTAGCAATGTTTGTGAAGACTGAGACTATTTTCGTGTCTTTTTCGTGTCAGTTTTGGACACGCACACGACACAGCAGGCTACGCACAGTGCCCTGCTGCTCGGGTACTGTAGCGGACACGACACGGCACGTATGGACACGAAAATTTGTGGACACCAAGGCCATGTGTCTGACACGGCACTGACAAATTTTTAGCTCACCTTGTCGAGCGGATTGGGAGAAATCCTGCCCGCATCGATTTGGCGATGCACTGTTCCGCGCGAACAGCAGCTCCTGACACGGGTTTTGTGTCCCTCGTCGTGGTGACGTGTCAGGGACACGAATGTGTTGCCCTAGGTTGGGTGAACACAGGGACACGGGCACAGGGCCTCGTGTGTCTTGTGTCGTATGCACGAAGCCACGACACGCGTGCACGAGGAATACCTATCCTATTTTTCTGATGCTTTACAATTCTGTTTTGGACACGAACACCCTTCTCACGACACGTATTACAGGTATACATGTCTGCACACCTTATTTACTGATTAATTTTGGTTTTTCAATTCGAAAATTTGGGTTTTCCTATGTCTCTGATACTTCCTGATTTACACAGAGTAGCTAAGTTATTCCTGAATTTAATCCTGCTTCTAAACTGAAATTTTGATGCAAATTTGCCATGTTAATTCATATACGTGTGTGTTAGTCACTGGATTGTTTGATTTTGATTGGTGTTAAGAGTTTGAGTTTTCGAAATGGTTTGGGACTGTACTCATTACTTTGATACCTGAGATTAGATTAGATTTGATTAATACATTGTATGTATACATTGAAATCATCTGTTAGCTAAGAGTTCACTGTCATATAGGTTCCTGAACCTTAGATCAGTCCACTGTCAACCTGAGATTTACCTGTTCCAAACCTGAGAACTAATTGGTTCAACATGATGTTGAACTGAAACTGGGATGTACATTAATAATGATTGACTTGTTATGATGTTTGATATAAACTGGGATGTTGGGATTCGAATTTTGTTTGATTTATGACTGCCATTTCCTGAGATAACTCAGGTATTTAAATATGTGCAAGATATGTATTGGTAAATACTTGATATAATGCAAACATGATATGCACACACATTTCTCATTGGCACATTCACCTTGACACTTTTTCCTCTCACAAATCACTCTCACACACAATTGCCCACCACACACACAAAACTGAACTGAGATGTAGGAAATTTCTGAACTGAGACATAGTGGTTCCTGTCACATTCATTTGCCATTCTCTGTTTTTTTCCACACACACACACCTTGTCACATACACACTCTATTACTTCCTTAAACACTGTTAACTAACTGTCCTTGCAATTGAAGTTCCTAAGACTGATAACTCCTATTGTTCAGTGATTTGAGCTTGACACACAACTGCCCTTGTTTAGCACTCACTTCCTACACACAAGTATGCCTCACTGAACACTAGGTAGGCACAGCCATACTTAACCTTGAGATTTGGCTTAGGTTCTGTTGCATATATGTGACTGAACACATGTATGAGGCCCTAATGTATACATTATATTATGATTTGATTTGAGTTGAAGGCTGCCTTAATTCATTTGTTCCCTTGGTGTAACTATATGTAGTATATACTTATGTAATGTGATACCCTATTTTATGTTATTAGTTTTGGTTGGGGCTAGGGTAGTTTGGGATAAGGTTGGAGATACTTATATCCATATGTAATTAGCATATGGTATTGGAAGAGGTATGATGAGTAGCAACTGGCATTGGTGTTGTAAGCCTAGAGTTCTATACCCCCATAGATGACAATAAGGATATACATGGGTTTGGGTGTTGTGCATAAGCTTTGGGTAGGTTATATCATGCTTGAACTATAGATATGTAGGTAATGTTATGGTATTGTTAGGAATTAGGAGAAGCCTTGTATCCTAGTTAACCAATACCTAGACATGGACTCTTAGACCAATGTTGACTATTGACCTTGATTACCCTATATAGTGGACTTTGACTCTTAGTTGACTAAAGGCTGACCAAGGTTGACCTTAGAGTTGACTTTGACCTATTTTGACCTAGAAATCATGTAGTTTGCATTATAGCTTTCAATTCTCTTGTATTTTACATATCATGACTCATATTACTCTGTTTAGGACATTGTGACTCTGGTGCAGGCATCTGATATTATACTACTCTTTTCAGAGTAGCAGTCGAGTACATTCTCTGATAGTTCTCTCATTTATTTGTCAATTACTGTACTTCAGTTCTAGTTAGCTGTATGTGATTCTCTGTTACAACACGTATTTATTTTATTTCTGAATCCATGTATACGACACACATACTTACTCGTCTTACCTCTATTATTCGAATTACCATACGAATCACTATTCAAATCACCCTATTCGTATCTTCATATTTGGTTGGACTTTTATTCGATTGATGTGTCGAATTTTGGATTCATTTGTATTAGATGGGCGGGAAATACTTGATTAGACATGTGAACATTCCCACTATTCGAACCACCCCCGTGAATATATTCGAACGATAGCCATTCCACACCCGGCCAGGTGTGTGATGCCGTATTTACCCTTAGCCGTTTACATGTCTAACTAAGTATTTTAAAACACACTTGGAGAATTTATTCGAATCATTATTAGAACATCATGTGAATCACTATTTGTATCACCTTATTCGTATCACCTTATCGTATCACCTTATTCGATTCACCTTATTAGAATAATGATTAGAATTACATTCGACTCATCTTATATTAGATTCACATTGGGATTACACTCGACTTATATTGTACCATCTGAACTCATTATGTTATTCTAGTTCAGCTAGATCTTATTTTACAGTCTTCTTTGCTATGTTTCTCTTCTTGTTTAGTTACTTACTTTCTTTGTAGTTTATCTGTCTCTCTATACCATCACCTGAAAATTAAACTGCCATATTCATCAATACAACTGCCTATAACTGCTTTATAGTTCTCTATCATTTACTTGGGTTTTCTAGATGAGATTGTGCTCGTTCCTGTCCTGACTGGACCTGTTGAAAATATTACAGATGCTTGCCCTGAGGATATTTTCCCTACTTGCCTTGGAGAGGAGATGACTTAGCTACCTATGGCCCCGACACTCAGGAGTGATCGGGAGACTAGCTAGTGGACTTGGTTTAGTTTTTCCTGTTTTAGAACTTGAATTGTAATAACTTGTGATACGAGTTTGTATTTGAGTTTGTTTGAGATTTATTATTTAGTAGTTTATAAATGTTGTTATCTAGTTTTTAGTTATAAACTTCTGTGTTATCTTATCGTGCTTAGACTGTGATTGAGATTTCATTATATCTATACTTGTCCTCCGTTCGGAGTTGAGATATTGACAAGTACATTATATAATTGAATGAGTTGATGATTAGTTAGAAACTTAGAACAACGTTCTACCGCCGCCGACACTGCGGCGTAGGCTGGGCGCTGTTACGTACTCGTACCCTCACAGTGGGTGCGGGTCGTGACAACTGTTCATTCTTTTACAATTGATCGTTCATTTATAACTGTTTGTTCATTTATAACAGATCATCATTATCCTTTCTTCGAAAACCGACGTGATTGTTCATTCATTTATTCTCTTCCTCGAGAGTCGAAATGACTGTTCATTCATTCAGTATCTCTTTCTCGAAAATCGAAGTGACTGTTCGTTCTTCATAACGAGAATTCACGTCCCTCACATCCTTAAATTCCAATTATTACATCAAAAACTTGTCACATCCGTATTTTCTCTAGATTCTATTTTTCCATATCAGCACATCAAAATCAAATTATAAAATCATTCTTTATTCCTTCATTAAAAACAAAGATACATCTTGATGGAAATCTACTATATCTCGGATTTTCATTCTAATAACAAATGAATGTCTATTACATCTTTGGATCTTCTTATTGATGATGAAGGTCTATTACATCTTTGGATCTTCTTATTGGTGCCAGTTCCTTATCATCTCGTCCTGAAGCAGCGGGCAAGACAACGGTATCAACTCTGGTCTTCTCTCTCAGAAAGACGAGAGGAGAACCACAGAGTACAACAGCTCAAAGATAAGCTGCTGTCAATACAACTGGTAGAGAAAAGACGACCCGTCATGGGAACTAGGAACGAGATCACCCTTATGATACGATTTCTAATTCTGTCTCTCCACCATCCAACTCTCATGTATAAAGGCTCTTCCTACCATCTGAGGAAGACCCTTCTGGAATACAGAGAGTCCTGAGCTGTCTGATTTGAGTGTCAGAATCACATGAGCTGTCTGATGTGGGTGTTAGAAGAATGCTCTTTATAGCATCCAGGTCGCCGATGCCAGTTTTAAAGGAGCTTGCCAACCAAACTTTTGCAAAGATTAACAAGGAAAGAAAAGTAAGTAAAATCTGTCAAAACTGTGCGCCGATCAACAGGCACATATCAACAGTGTACGCTGATCAACAGGCACATATCAAAACTGTACGTCGATCAACTGGCGCATATCAACAGTGTGCGCTGATCAACAAGCACATATCAAAAGTGTGCGCCAACCAACAGGCATATATCGGCAATGTGTGCCTATTTTCAGAAGCACAGACGCATATCAACAGCGTGCGCCGATAAACAAGCACATATCAATAGTGCGTGCCTCTGACCGAAGTCAGACACTGATTGCAGTGCGCGCTTCTTCTCAGAATTTCAAGCGCACATCTACAATATACACTTCATTTCTACAAAATAACACCTATCTTCAAAAGTGGCGCAAAAGTAAAACGCTCATGTGTGAAAACCATTGGTTCTTTGTTGGGACTTACCAACTTCTGAAGGCACAGTATGCAAAAGAATAGCATCAGGATGAAGTGGCACAAGTGAACTTGTAGATGATAAATTTTTGCTAGTTAGTGGGACCTTGTAAGAAGTCATTTGTTTTGAGAAAGTATGAATGTTTCTTTCGTTCTGGCTATCCTTTAAAAAGCGTTGAAGATGAAAACGAGCGCGTTATTCTAGGAACCTATTTCGGGAAAAAGCTAAACGATAGGCACTTAAAACCACGTGATGTCTTCCATGTGTCTCTCAATGAAACAGTAAACATTGAATTGGTCAAAGAGCATATCTACATGCACCATTTGAAATCACAGTCGCACAATATATCAGAAATTATAAATTTTATTTCATAAAGAAAGGTGGACCCCTACAGACAAGGACACATGAAAAAAAATAAAAAAGCTGGCACGCTTAACATTATTTCTTTTTATCGTCTTCATTGGTCTGACGAAGAGCAGCGTCCAATTATTACATGTTGCGGATCCCCGAGCGACGCATCAGATTAAGGAATCCCTCCGAATCGCCGCGCTCTTCAGAGGAAAGTGATGGCCCACCACTCGAATGATTGAAGACTGTTGGATTTAAACCAAAACAGTCTAAGAAGTTCACCGCCTTCAGTGACGGGTCAGCCTCCAATAAATAATAGCGGGACGTTGGGTTTCGCTTCGGGGGACTTGATTTCAGTGTCAGCATTGGTATCCATCTCCTTCTTCTTAGGTGACATCGAAGTATAGAAGTGAAGACTAAGTATAAAGATCAACCCCTACATATATATAACCAAATTGACTCTTCATATTCCCTATGGAAAAACGAAAATCATCAATAAAACTCAGAAAGACGAAGAGGAGATCGAGTGTTTTCAAGAAAATTAATTATGACGACTGGGCGTTGATAGGCGCAACTTGACTCGGTAATTTTCATAATTCAAAGTATTTCAAAACTTTGATATATTCTTAAGTTTTGAAAACTTTGAAGGGGTCTTGTAGGGCCTAAAAATTGAGTTGCACCACGTATTTACTACTCAGCAATTAAGTTGCGTCCCAAAAATCAAGATGCGCCACTGTTATGAAGCTCAGAGATTAAACTGCGCCACTGGTCAGGTTGCGCCAAATATCAGACTGCGTCCAGTCATATTGTGCCAAAGTCTACGTGGCGTCTGACATTTAATTGCCATCATTGCTTGACAACACTGACAACTGACAGCACATTAAACAAAGGAAATCTCTTCGAATCCCTCAAAACGTGCCGTTCGAGGAGATTTAATGGACAACTGTCCTGTACATCTTTGTGAGTTGTGACTAGGCGCAATCTAAACAAATCCCTTAGTTGCGCCTAGGTGCAATCTGAACGACTTCTTCTCAAAAGCTGCCACGTGTCTAGGTGCAATTCAATCAGGCGCAGTTTGACTTGTTGACTGAAGCTCGCATAACCTGATGAAGTTGAGACAACTTTAATTTTCTAAGACAGGATGACGGGCGCACATGCCACTAATCTCTCAAGACGTGTCTACTATTCTGTACACGACCACGCGCATCTCAATCACATGATGCCATGCATCTAAATACAGTTAGTACATGACTGATTAACTGAATGGAAGTTGGCACAACATAAGGTTGGCGCAACCCAATATGGCACAATCTAGCCTCGCGCACATCAGAATAACTGCTAAAACAATTATTTCCAGAACTCTATAAATAGAGTTTCAAATCATTATCAAGGATCACAAAGATCAAGTACTCCTGCAAAATTGCTGCTGCATTCTCCAGAGGCTCTAGTCTTCAAGTTCACATAGTCCAATGGATAAAGTGACCGTCTTCTGATCAGATTCCTACAGTTGTACTTCCCTAGAAATCATTGTACTTTTGTACTCTTTCTCAAGTTTGTAATAGAACAACTTTTTGTTTTTTGCAAACATCATACACCCCACTAATATCATCCTTCTCCCTACACAAAATATCTCTCTTTCTCTCTCTACTTCATAAAATATCTCTCTCTTTCTAATATATATAATATATATCACTCCCTCTCTCTCTCCTTCTTAAATCACTCCTACACTCAACCTCACCTCTCTCCATCATACAACAGCCCCCCCCCCCAAGCCGAGTACATCTCTCTCTTAACTTATCTCTCTTTCTCTTTCTAAAAATCTTTTTCTCTCTATCTTTATAATATATTTGATCTATATATAACACTCTCTCTCTCACTATTACACACACCCCCCTCTCCCATCACAGCAGCTACCCCCCTCTCCTAGCCGACACACTCCACCCCCTCTTCTCCTTTTTCCTCATCATCATCACCCACACTATAATTTTTTTATTTTCTTTCCTCCATTCTCATTCTTTTTCTTCACCTACACCACCATCACCATCATCTCCTTCTTCATTACTCATCTTCATTATCAACATCACCATTATCATCCTCTCCTCCTTAGCACAAGCCGTGCACCACCACCATCACCATAACCATCATCATCACCACCATCACCATAATCATCTCATTCTTCTCCTTCTTTCTACGGCCAGCAGCAGTAGCTGCGGCCAACAGCAGCACACATCAGTTGCAGTAGCAGCGTAGCAAGCAACAGTCACAGTCGCAGCAGCAGCTGCAACAACAGCCACAACGGTAGCGGCAGCGGCGACCGCGATACCCTTCGACCTTCGACGACCCCCTGGAGAGTTTTCCATGCCACGCACCTTCGCCCTCGGCATGAGAAACGGGCAATTTGAGCATTTTGCAGAAAATCCCGCCGTGACGCACACAGAATCGAAGTCAGAATTCGTTCTCGGGACAGCGACTTTGTGTACATTTTTTGAGAAATTTGATCGTTGGATCATCGATCTGTTTCTTCTGTTTCAATCTCGGTATATACCTCTTCACTCCCCCTTAAGTTTCAACCATTAATTCGATCATTTGATAGATCAAAACCGGCCGCCAAGTTCACCGTTTTATTTATATTATTTTTGAAGGATTTTGTGGAGCTAACATCGTCGACTCGTATCTCTGCCATCGTAGCTCCGTTTGGCGTGCCACTAGTTCCTATGCACAACTAGTATAACCCTCTTCATGCCCCTTAAGTTTTGTTTCATTGTGAGCTTGTTTGATTGGTTGAATTTGACGTCAAAGTTGTCCGTTCGAATTCACAATTCTCAACTTGTAAAATTCTACTTTTGAACCCAGGACTCCGAATTCAAATTCTGACACCACCAGTTTAGTCGTGGCATCATTCTGGCATAATTTCATATAAAGTTTGCTTAATTTGGAGGACGTGGGCCCGGACACGCATTTCGGTACAAGGCGAGCCCTACAGTCCGAGTCAACAGATCGTTTTGAGATCGTTCGGAATCTAATTCCGGATATACTGTTGAGTTAGTATTGTCATTCTGGACTTGTTGACATATACTTTGCTAGATTTAGTGGACTTTGGTTCCGACACGCATTTTCTTACAAACCGAAATTTTAAAGTCCGAGTCAACGGGTCATTTTGAGATCGTCTCATCGAAATCCAATTCCAGATATACCGTTGATTTCATATCGTCATTCGGGACTCATTGACATATAATTTGCTGAGTTTTGTGGACATTAGCTCCGGCACGCATTTTTGTATAAACCAGAATCTCAGTGTGTAACGCCCCAGTCCCAATATACGTAGGACTAAGAACGTAGACATGCCAGCTGTATACATACGAAGTACATGGACCTTGTATGTATACATAAGCTATAAAATGCAGTAGAACTATAACTAATCTCATGCACACAAAATAAATGAATAATAGATATCATAAAATGAGAATGAATTGTCTTGATACAATATGTTGGGCGGAGACAAATCCACTACCAACAAAATAAGGAAAAATACATGGAAAAAGGAAATGAGTTTAGCGAGCGAAGCGAAGACGATCCAAGTACAATCATCCTCGAAGAAATATAGAGAGGACCACGGCTAGAGCTAGAATACCTGCGAAAGACAAGAGCACACACCTGGCGAGATAACCAGGTCCTCAGAGGGACGTAACAAGACACATAATATCATGCCGATAACTGAATAAATAAAGCTCAATAGAAAACTACACAAATAAAGGTTCTTAACCATTCTATGTGAATATGCATTTGAAGACAACGTTCCACACAAGGGCTCTCGAGACTAGAAATACGGCACGTTAGCGTTTCAACCAAGGCACTAGTGGCGTCAAGAGAAAAGTAAATGCACGGCCCATTAGCACTCGAGTGAGAACTAAGGGGCGTCTAGAGAAAAGTAAATGCACGGCCACTAGCTCTTGGGTGAGTCACTAACGGCAACTAGACGAAGGTAAATGCACGTCACATTTGTGTTTCAACCGAGGCACTAGTGGCGTCTAGAGAAAAGTAAATAAGTGCACGGCACACTAGCTCTCGGCTGAGTCACAAATGGCAGCTAGACGAAGGTAAAGGTGTGAAAGCCCCTGCGCCTAACAACTGTCTTCACCCTCCCCATGCACTACTCGTGCTGAATCCACACCACGATATTTCTAATAACTGCTAAGTCTTCTAGACAACAATATTAGCAGTTATATCCTAACGCTCGTCCTGTACGTACCGATGTACGGTCGGTACGCAAGTCCGAATCTATATGAGAAACGTGACATCGTGGTACACAAGTGTCGGCCCATGAATGCGGCACAAACAAAGGTGGTCCATTAACTCTAGGCCAAATGCATAAAGAAACCTAAAATATAATTTTACAACTACATATGGTTTTGAAAGGACAACAATTAAAACATGCATGATATTGAGCAAGAAATTAAACAGTGAAGGCAAGGTGTCTTGCCTGGTAGTGCGCCTGGTGTGCTACGATGATCCAGGTGGCACAAACTACGACTTCGGTGCAACAACTATGCAAGGTGACCTCTGACGGTGGCACGGGCAGTTCCATTGGTTCCGGAAGGGTCAAATTAGTTAGGGTGGACATAGAGTAGTCTCGAATTTGCGAGGGAATGGGATTTAGGGGATTTGTTATGGACAAGATTTGATGATGACCAAAAGAGGATTTGAGAGAATAGGTATTTTATAATTATTTTGAAAAAGTACATAATATAAAACTAAACATGTTATTGCCTAGGAATACTTATTTATATTAGTGAAAACTATGTACTATTAGTTAAAATACTTAGATAATTTTAGCTAGTAAACCATTTTAGCAAAAACAAAATAAAATTTTACAAATTACAAATATTTATTAAACTATAACTCATTTTCATCCATATATCAAAAACTACATAATAGTTTTAATAATTTTACAAATTACAAATTACAATATTTAAACTAATAATATTACAAATTACAATTACAATTCTAGTTAAACCATATTTATTAAACTAATAATAATAATATAATAATAATAATAATAATATAATAATAATAATAATAATAATAATAAAAACCAACAAAACAATCGAAATAATAAAACAACAAAAAAACAAAGAGAAAAGAAGGAAGGAACAAAGAAACAATAACAAATAAATAAAAAAATACCAAGCAAAAGCTACAAAAGTAGCTGCTGAGACTGAGTCCAAATTAAAAGAGGAGAGAGAGAGGGAGAGGTGAGGAAGAGAGGGGGAAAGAAGAGGCGCGGGCGGTCGGAGCTACGCCGACGGCAAGGGGCGGTGCCGACGGCGCGCAGGCGGAGTTGGGAGGAAGAGGCGGAGAAGGGCGGAGAGGAGCGGGCGGCCGAAGGGAGTTGGCGGAGATGGGGGTTTCGGTCGGGAGATGACGGCGTTCGAGGCGAGCTGCGCGCAGCCCGAGACACATCGTGCTGTTCGAAGCTCGATAGCGTGGATCTCGAGACAGCGATGGCACACGCGGAGGAGCGGTTGGAAGCTAGGGCTCGGCGGAGGATGACCCAGATCCGGTGGTGGCAGGCAGAGTCGCAGCTCCGTGAGAGGTAAGTCGACGGTGGGTGGGGGAATTGATGACTGCGTTAAACGACGTGGTGTTGAAGACTGAGTTGGCCATTGGTGGTGGCACGACTGGGCTAGACAGGGATAAGGGTGGTGGTGTGGCCAGGATAGGGCTGGTCGTGAGGGCGACGTTGAATGAGGTGGCGATGTTTGAGGAGGGCGCGTGATGGTGGTCTCGACACCCACGGATGGCGTGACTTGGGTGTTGGGTTCGACAGGGAGGAGGACGTTAACCGATGGGGGGCAGTGGAGGTGTTAATGGAGAAGATGATTCTGCAGGGTTGTCAGGCCCGGCAAGGAAGAGAAGGTGTGGTCACAGGTTAGGTTTACGGTTTTCTTTTGGTTTTCTTTGTAGATGGTGTTGATGTGTCCGACTGTTGGACACGAGATTGGTGTAAAGAACTGGACGAAAGGAATGATGTTGACAAGGACACGCAGATCCGAACACGAATGATACTGTAATCTCCGTGGTGAACACACAGACACAACCAGACACGTATAGGCTGATTGTTGTTGTTATGATCTGTGGGGTTGGTAATGGTGGGGGTTTCTCTGGTGATGGTAAACGTGGGTGGTGATGCTTGGAGTAGGGTTTGGCATCGAACGGGGACCGACGTGGGTCAGGAAAGGGGCATAGGGTTAGGGATTTGATGATGTCGTGTCGGGATTGTCGACACTAAGGAGAAATCATGTATATGTAACTAGTTCGAATAAGAATCTGACACCGACACAATGCACGAATTGTGGATGAAATTTCGTGGAGGAATAATAAATTATAGAAATTTGGAGGAGTACCTGCCTATTTATAGGATGTGGGAATTCCAGTTAGATAAGGATTAGGAGTAGTTTAAACCCAATTAGATAATTAGCTACTAATAAATTTAAATCCAAATTCAAATCCAAATCTAATCCAAATCCAAATCCCATTTTAAATCCAATTAAATTCCAATCTTTAGCTTAAAATTAGATAAGGTAAATCAAATTTCAAAATATAGATATTATTTTAACTATTTAAATAAATTCATAGAATCAATTCAAGATTTAAATCGCCATAATAATTCAAAAATATATTTTCCAAAAATATCTATAATATTAATTTTGAAAATAATAAATATTATTAAAAAACTAATAAAATATTTATGAATATATATGTATGTACAAAGAATATTATTTACTACTAATAACTGTATAAACCAAGGCTTTTTATAAATAAATTTATAAACTTGAAAATTTTGATACGATAGATAAAAATAATTATTATATATATTATTTTGAAACGATACGAATAGAAAAATATTTTTTAAAAGAATATGTACGTTGTTTGCAAAACAAAAGTGTGAACTTTATTTATGCAAACTTTGTAAAGAAGATTACAAGAATTCTGGGAAAGGTACAACTGTAGGAATCCAATCTAGAAGACGATTGCTTTATCCCTTGGACGATGTGAACTTTGAAGACGATAGCCTATGAAGTTGACTTGAAGGCAAAAGCCTCGGAGAATTGAAGGCAAAGCCTCGAAAGAATGCAGCAGCACTTGGCAAGAACTCCTGAACTCTTTGATATTTCTGAACTTTAATGTCTGATCCCCTTGAATGAAGACTTGAAACTCTATTTATAGAGTTCTGAAAATAACTAACTTTTAGTTATTCTGAACAGCGCATGCTGGATTGCGCATGGATTGGATTGCGCAACCTTGGACTGCGCATGCAGTTGTCTGATCGTGGGCCAACTGTCTTGGATACATGGTATCATTTGATTGAAATGTGCATGATCGTGCATAGACGGTTGCCACATAATGAGCAATTGATGACATGAGTGCCATGTGTACTTTGTCAGTTGTATTGATGGAGTGCGTAACATGAGTTGCGCTAACTTTAAATTATGCGAGAATGGACTGCGCAACAGAGTGGTTGGCTGATTGCGCTGCCAGCTGTCCTCGAGTGCCGTGCTGCACGATAAACGAACAGTTGCTTCGTTCTTTGCTCTGTCAGCTGTCAGAAGATTTGATTTTATCAGGTAATAATAATATTTGCCACATCAGCTTCGCACAGTTGAGAGTGTGCGCAGTCTAGTATGCGCAATCTGAATGATGCACAATCTGATGTCTGTGCAGTTCATTTGAAAGATGCATTTCTTGATCTTCATAACTTTGTTGATGGGTGCAACTTGATTTTTAGGACCTACACTATTTCTAAGTGATATTTCATCGAACACGCATTTAAATACACCGATACGTGTCCGATACGGACACGAAATGGACACGAATTCCTACCAAACTTGTGCTACACCTAGGGAAACCCTAAATGAATGCATCTATGAAAAGAAATTAGGAATTTATTAGGGTTTGATAGGTTTTACCTATTGAGGGTGAAACCTCAATGAATAGGCTCTCGAAATGAGATGTTACCTTCCTCGAGCGATGTCCAAACGCGCTTCCCTTCTCGCAAGCAAGCCCCCACTAGCCTCTACTACTGTAGGGGATTCCAACGCAATTCGTTTGGTCCAATTTTGTCACAACTCGTACCTTTTTAAAAAAAAACGGATACAAGACGTGTCCAAGCCAGCCTACGCTGCAGTGTCGGCGGTAGAACGCTGTCACGACCATGAAGATCAAAATCACAAATAATGCTCATTCACATAATTAATTTAACTTACAATGATCACAAGTTTTATATTTGTAGAAAATATAAACTTGTACAACTAAATGAATGACTACAACTCCACTATCTAGCTAGTCTCTAGGCTTCGGCTGCAAGTACACCCGTATTTTCCATGCTAAGTGAATCCATGGATAACCTGAAAAATATTGGTTTCCAGTCAGGAATGGAACGAGCACAATTCACTGAATGCAATTTCAATAAATGAAAATGACTATAAAACAAAGGTTAGACATCAATCATGAGTTTTAAAAATAACAGTAAAGACGAAAAATCAGTAATAAATAAATAAACAAAATACCTTCCCAATCGTAGAAGTACCTTTGATATGTGATCGGTCTCGGGACAATTACACGACACTGTCTACACTGTCTACACTGTCTAAAGTTACACTGTCTAAAGTTACACTGTCTACACTGTCTAAAGTTACACTGTCTACATTGTATAAAGTTACACTGTCTACAGCAAATATTACAATAAAGAAACATTGTCTACAAAATAATAATCATGATCTACACAGTTTAAATACAATAATAATCATGGTTTACACTATCTACTTTGCAATAAATAAATCACTGTCTATACTGTCTACTTTGCAATAATAAATCACTGTCTACACTGTCTACACTGTCTAAGGTCAGATCACACATCGTTGGTACTTCACATTCCCGACAAAACAATTTATAATAGAATATAAAATCACATAATCAATAGCCAATCAATGAAATATAGTGAAGATCAATATCGAAATACAGACAATAAACTGTACTCGCCTGTGGTCCTCTGCTGGTGAAACCGACAATCTGAACCATTCAATGTGCCCCAATAGTCAAAACCCGTACAACAGTCCCCAGAAGCTGAAATAAACATTACCAATGTTCTCAGAAAAGTCAAAATAGCTAGGATCGCCTGTCCTTAAGTCCAATTTTGGACACAGGGGCAAAACGGTAATTTCGGGCCAAAACGGTGTCCGCCGTTAGACCCGTTTTGCACCAAAAAAGCGTGCCAGAGTCAACGGTCTCTAAAGCATATATATATATATATATATATATATATATATATATATTTTTATATATATATATATATATATATATATATATATATATATATATATATATATATATATATATATGTATACACTACACATTTATACATACATATATATATATATATATATATATATATATAACCAAAATAATATATATATATATATATATATATATAACCAAAAAAAAAAAAAATATATATATATATATATATATATATATATATATATATATATATATATATATATATATATATATATATATATAACCAAAATAATATCTATATACACACATATATATTTATGAATATATTTATGTACACAAACACACATATATAATAACAAATATATTCATAGTATCTAACTAATATAACCAATATATTCATAGTATCTAGACTAATAATTCAACCATATTAATAACATACACTTTTATATAATCTTTATAAACTTGAATAAACCCCAATAACAATTATTTGACTAAAATAATATAACCAATATTATTAATATTATATCATAATCACCTCGATAACTTAATAATAATAATCAAATGTCATAAATCTATAATGATGTATATACCTTTTATGTACAGTCTACAAAATTACCATTTAAGTAAAATGAACTAATAATAAAATATATTTTACCATTTTCGGGAAGGGGAGCTACAAATTTGGTGGAGAAATGAGGATTTAGTGAAGGTTTGGGGAAGAACACAAGTATGGTTCTTAGTAGGTATCTAAAAAGAGGCAAGAACTTTGATGATGTGATTAAATAGGGAGGGAATGGGCTTGATGGCTGTAGGAATAGTTAGGGTTAGGGTTTTTGGATGTGTGGCTAAGATTTGTCCAACATATTCCAAGTCCTCCTATTGGTCCAATAGTCCTATGGCTTCTTTTTCACAAATATCCTAAGAGTAAGTATCTTTCCTAGAAATATCTAGATATTAATAATCTTGTCATTTGCTAGGTTACCCTAATCAAGATTCTAAACTCAAGGCTAACCTAGATTAGGCTAAACCTCTAGGTCAAGGCTGAAATATTTAGCTAGCACATATTTAATCAATATAATTTATAATTTCACAAAATTATCAAAATGACCAAAATACCCTTAGGCTAAAAAGTTATAATTAGTCATCCTAATCATATAACTATGCTCCCTTGGTCATGGTTAGTCTCTAGGCTTAGCCAAACTCTAGGGTTACACTAGTCAATCATCAAAATCACAAGTCGTGATTTTAAATAGTTTTAAATTAACTAAAAATCACCAAAAATCATAACATGGTTTAAATATAATTATTAAATGATTATAATTATAAAATTTCAAAATTACCCTCATTTTAGAAACTGGGTGCTACAAGGGGTGAGCATTCGGTTTATTCGGTTCCAACCGAACCGAATAACCGAAAACCGAATTGAACCGAAATCGAATAAGCAAAACCGAATTGGTCAATAACCGAACCGAACAGAACGAATTAAATCTGTTCGGTTTTCGGTTTATTCAGTTTTTGGGTTTATTTGTGCTTTTTTTTGTTAATATATATAATAACTAAATATACCTAGATATATTTAGTATATACCTATAGTATATACCTATATATATTTAGTATATACCTATAATTTATACATATATATATATAAACTAAATTTTCTTATTCGGTTTTCGGTTTTGGACCGAAACCGAAACTCAAAGATGAAACCGAAACCGAATAAGTAAATTCAGTATTTTCAAAATCGAACCAAATTTTTTTAAAACCGAACCGAATCTCTTATTTGGTTCGGTTCGATTCGATTTTTAGTTCAAAATAGAATAATGCTCACCCCTACCTGGGAGACAACTCACGGTGAAAGAATATCAAATTCGTCCCAGCTAGTATCATCATATAGTCCAATAATATGGGCATAACAATCTCCTAAAATGTCAACGTATGCAGTCAGGATGGGAACGAGTACATAAACTAACAGCAGTTCCAAATGAATTGACAAATTCTATAAGAGACAATTATAATAAAATACAAGATGAAATATCAAAACTGGAATATAAACTGGATATCATGTCAGGGTATGAATATAGAATAGTACAGTAATATCTGATGTATAATATAGACATAAACCGTGCCTTGAGATATTAGAGCATTATGTGATCGGCTTAGGAACTTGCACAGGAATATGGCCTGGCTAGTCATACGTGAGATGTAGCACTTGGCTAATCATACATGGATTGTATGATTAACACTCACATAAAACACGCATGGTGGGGTATGATCACATAACCTCTAATAACTCCCCATTTCCGAGTAGTATAATGGATCCTGACATGTCACGTCATGATGCAGGATTCTCCAAGTACAAGAAAACAATATCGAACAATGTACCAATATACCATAGTAACCCATAAATGGCGTCTCATGACAGGATCCGACGTATACTAGTCCATGTACCATCATGCCGGGAATCAAGTAAAATACTACAACTGAATCGAATATAGCATATATCAAGACAATGAAAACTATCAGAGAATGTACTCGCCTGCTATCCTGAGCAATAAGTGAGGGTCTATGCCTGAACCGACGTCACAGAAATCTAATATGAAAATACAAAGTTATTTAGTGTTCTAGAGTAAACAATATATATAAATACATTAATTTTATGCTTCGAGGCCTATTCTAGGTCAAACTCAGTCAAACTAAGTCAAATTGGGTCAAAGGTTGACCTATAGTTGACTTTAGTCAACTGGTCAATTATGGTCAACTCCTAATCTACTCTAGGTTAAACTAGGTCAAAACTGTAGAAGCATGGAATTTCAGAACCAGAAAGCCCATGCGCCAGACTACATGCGCCAGAGCTCGGACAAAATACTTCACAGCAAAAACAATAAATATAGATATTGAAAGAGGACCTTTTATTTAACATATGAAAGTCTATTACATGTCTAAGAAAAGATTGTACAAAGGAGAATTTCTACAAAGAAAAGATCCTAAGTCTACAGCCAGCAATCACCATGCGCCCTCAAGCAGGCACAGCAATCACCATGCGCCCTCAGTCAGGCGCATCCCACCATGCGCCCTCAACAAGGCGTATCCTTTTCAGCAGCTCAGTTATGTGCATCCCAGTTATGTGCATCCCTTCAGCAGCCCAGTTATGTGCCGCTCTTCCAGCCAGGCTCACCGCCGTCAAAATGCTTCGACTAATAAAGCATTTATTGAGCAGAACGAGGGTGGAAATCAACCCTCTAGCCGAGGAAGAAAAGAGCACCGCAAGCCAACCTGTGGCCAGGGGAGGCTTCGAAAGAGCCTCCAAAGGCGAAGGAAGACCGTAATCGAAACTGCGGCTGAAGGAGCAGCTTTCAACACAACCAGAGTGGGCAACACCCACTTTGAAGGAAGAAAGAGCCCCCAAAGCCGCAGCACCGCAATTCCGATCTACGGCTCTTCCTGCACAACGAAGACGAGGCCCGAGCATCCCTATCTTTGGATGCAACAGGCACCTTCCGCCAGCCTCGGAAGCCTTCGACTCCGACTTTTGGATGTAACAGTCACCTCAAGTGCATCAATGAAGACATGGTGTCGCATCTTCACCCTCGGGAGCACTTCGTCAACAGAATGCACTCGAGTAAACAAATTCATGTTGGAAGAACGTGAGAGAACGAAAAGCAAACCCTCTCCATGCCACTATTTATAGGTCGGGCAAATCAAACCCATGCACCAAGTGGATGGCTCTCCGAATTCCGTACAATGAATTTGCATGAAATGGATGAACCAGGCGCTTCGAATCTAGCCAAGTCAAAACGGCTATTTAAAGCACATGAAGATCGTAACAGTCGCATCATTAAAGACGTATCACGAAGCGGATGCGCCGGCCAGTCCGCGCATCACACAGACGCGCCCTGCAACATCAAAGCGCATCACACAGACGCGTCCCTCAGCATCAAGCGCATCAGCAAAGACGCGCCCTTCTGTACCAAGCACATCACAGAGGATGCGCCCCCATGCGTCCCCATACGCCTAGTGGAACGCCAATCGATGCGCCCACTCAGCTGTCCATCGAATGTCAGAAATATTAAATGCTGAACTGACAGAGTTGGCAGCACATCTCCCAAAGTCTGAACAGTTGACAGCTTTTTCAGAAGATGAAGCGTCGGCAACGTCAGCATCATCATTACCTTTACTCCGACGGCTACTGCCACGTGGCCACCCAACCACTCGCTTGCGCCTCCACAGTCATGCGCCCAAATCTGCATGCGCCTCAGACTTTTCACTGATCCCTAAAGACAGAAGGAAAGTCTCTATTTGAAGCTCTGCATGCGCCTCAAAAGCCATGCGCCCAGAAGGGTCCGTGACTCCTAAAGGTTACGAGCCAAAGTCTCCTCATGCGCCCAATCCTAGGCGCATCTCTCCAGATCATTCCCCCTATCAAATCCGAGATCACCGAGCCATGAGTCGATGACACGTGTCCTTTGACTCAACTCACCCAAGATTTCAGCAACAGAAAGATCTTCTCCTCTGCTACGTGCCGGCTCACAACAGCAGTATGAAGAATTCAACCCCTCGATCAGGGCGCATCGTCCATGCGCCTCCATCAGCAATCACCACGTGGCGTCCCCGCGTACAGGCGCATCCTACATGCGCGCATGAGCAGCCAGCCTGTAAAACTATAAATAGAAGGATCATTTCCTTCACACACATACAGAACGATCCTACGTACAAAAAAAAGAAGGAACACACCACCAGAGAGGTAGATACAGACACTCAACGTCTTCCTCCTCTCAGCAAGCTCCAGCACCCAGAGCAATCCAAACCTTCAGAGAACCGATAACCGTCGTCAGATCGTCAACGGAGTCAACGCATTACCACTCACTCCATCGGCATAAGGGACCTAGATAAACAAAAGTGTACTCCTAGGACTACATCTAAGTCCTATATTGTAACATTGTTCTGTTTGTATTGAAATTTGCAATAAAAGAATTTTAATGGCAAACAAAAACTAGTCTCTATAATCATCCACATGGTCAAATTCAGTGATGTGAAATCAATTAAATTGACGGATCTCAATTTCGATGCACGGATCTCAAAATACAAACCAAAAAGAGAAGTATTATAACAAATAGTGATAGATAAGGGAAAAATCTAAAGATATTGTCGGATGATGAAACAACCATCACCAACATGTCTAGAATAGTCAAAATAGCTAGAATAGCCTACCCATAAGTCCAATTTGGACACAGGGACAAAACGATAATTTCGGACGAAAACGGTATCCGTGTTGGACCTACTTTGCACCGAAAAATATGCCAGAATAAAAGTCCTCAAAACCTAGAAAAATATATGTCCATGAATCCAGAATGACGATACGAATCCAACGGTATATCCGGAATCGAATTTTGATGAGTCGATCTTAAAATGGTCCGTTGACTATGATACTGTGTAAAACCCTTAAATTTCTACTGTATTTTTTTAAATTTTTGGTACTGATTTAAAATTTTGCATTGTACGTCGCATAGTCGTATTGTACGTCGCACGTGAAATTTTGATTTTCGAAATTGCTCGACGAGTACGAATATGTGCGAGCGTACATATTTCTTTTAAAAAATATTTTTCTATTCGTATCGTTTCAAAATAATATATATAATAATTATTTTTATCTATCGTATCAAAATTTTCAAGTTTATAAATTTATTTATAAAAAGCCTTGGTTTATACATTTATTAGTAGTAAATAATATTCTTTGTACATACAAATATATTCATAAATATTTTATTAGTTTTTTAATAATATTTATTATTTTTGAAATTAATATTATAGATATTTTTGGAAAATATATTTTTGAATTATTATGGCGATTTAAATCTTGAATTGATTCTATGAATTTATTTAAATAGTTAAAATAATATCTATATTTTGAAATTTGATTTACCTTATCTAATTTTAAGCTAAAGATTGTAATTTAATTGGATTTAAAATGGGATTTGGATTTGGATTGGATTTGGATTTGAATTTGGATTTAAATTTATTAGTAGCTAATTATCTAATTGGGTTTAAACTATTCCTAATCCTTATCTAACTGGGAATTCCCACATCCTATAAATAGGCAGGTACTCCTCAAAATTTCTATAATTCATTATTCCTCCACAAAATTTCATCCACAATTCGTGCATTGTGTCGGTGTCAGATTCTTATTCCAACTAGTTACATATACATGATTTCTCCTTAATGACGACAACCCCGACACGACATCATCAAATCCCTAACCCTATGTCCCTTTCCTGACCCACGCCGGTCCCCGTTCGATGCCAAACCCGACTCCAAGCATCACCACCCATGTTTACCATCATCAAAGAAACCCCCACCATTACCAACCCCACAGATCACAACAACAACAATCAGCCTATACGTGTCTGGTTATGTCTGTGTGTCCACCACGGAGATTACAGTATCACTCGTGTTCGGATCTGCGTGTCCTTGTCAACATCATTTCTTTTGTCCAGTTCTTTACACCAATCTCGTGTCCAACAGCCGGACACATCAACACCATCTACAAAGAAAACCAAAAGAAAACCGTAAACCTAACCTGCGACCATGCCTTCTCCTCCTTGCCGGGCCTGACAACCCTGCAGAATCATCTTCTCCATCAACACCTCCACTGCCCCCATCGGTTAACGTCCTCCTCCCTGTCGAACCCAACACCCAAGTCACGCCATCCGTGGGTGTCGAGACCACCATCACGCGCCCCCCTCAAATATCGCCACCTCATTCAACATCGCCCTCACGACCAGCCCTATCCTGGCCATACCACCACCCTCATCCCTGTCCAGCCCAGTCGTGCCACCACCAATGGCCAACTCAGTCTTCAACGCCACGTCGTTTAACGCAGTCATCAATTCCCCCACCCACCGCCGACTTACCTCTCCCGGAGCTGCGACTCCGCCTGCCACCACCGGATCTGGGTCATCCTCCGCCGAGCCCTAGCTTCCAACCGCTCCTCCGCGTGTGCCATCGCTGTCTCGAGATCCATGCTATTGAGCTTCGAACAGCACGATGTGTCTCGGGCTGCGCGCTCGCCTCGAATGCCGTCCTCTCCCGACCGAAACCCCCATCTCCGCCAACTCCCTTCGGCCACCCGCTCCTCTCTGCCTTTCTCCGTCTCTTCCTCCCAACTCCGCCTGCGCGCCGCCGGCTCCGCCCCTTGCCGCCGGCACAGCTCCGACCGCCCGCGCCTCTTCTTTCCCCCTCCCTTCCTCACCTCTCCCTCTCTCTCTCCTCTTTTAATTTGGACTCAGTCTCAGCAACTACTTTTGTAGCTTTTGCTTTGGTAATTTTTTTTATTTGTTATTGTTTCTTTGTTCCTTCCTTCTTTCTCTTTGTTTTTTTGCTGTTTTGTTATTTCGATTGTTTTGTTGGTTATTATTATTATTATTATTATTATTATTATTATTATTATTATTAGTTTAATAAATATGGTTTAACTAGAATTGTAATTGTAATTTATAATATTATTAGTTTAAATATTGTAATTTGTAATTTATAAAATTATTAAAACTATTATTAGTAGTTTTTGATATATTGGATGAAAATGAGTTATAGTTTAATAAATATTTGTAATTTATAAAATTTTATTTTGTTTTTGCTAAAATGGTTTACTAGCTAAAATTATCTAAGTATTTTAACCGAAGTCGCAGTTTGTGCTACTTGGATCATCGTAGCACACCAGGCGCACTCCCAGGCAAGATACCTTGCCTTCACCGTTTAATTTCTTGCTCAATATCATGCATGTTTTAATTGTTGTCCTTTCAAAACCATATGTAGTTGCAAATTATTATATTTTAGTTTTCTTTATGCATTTGGCCTAGAGTTAATGGACCACCTTTGTTTGTGCCGCATTCATGGGCCGACACTTGTGTACCACGATGTCACGTGTCTCATATAGATTCGGACTTGCGTACCGACCGTACATCGGTATGTACAGGACGAGCGTTAGGATATAACTGCTAATATAGTTGTCTAGAAGACTTAGTGGTTATTAGAAATATCGTGGTGTGGATTCAGTACGAGTAGTGCATGGGGAGGGTGAAGACAGTTATTAGGCGCATGGGCTTTCTGTCACTCCCCGATCCTGGAATACGTATTTTAATACGTAAACCGATAAAATTGTATTTACCTTGTATTTATACTATATTTATTATGCTGTGTTTTTTCATGCATTCCCCAAAAATATTTGACAAAATATTATTTCCTAATTTATTTTCTGCATTTGGGCCTACAGTTGTGGCTCATTTGGGTAATCTATTCTTGGTTCACCAATGGTTTATCATGAACCCTTTGGTTCATCATGAACCCATGGGTCCAAGATCTTTATATATAACTCATCTCATTCTCTCTCCTCTCATTTACTTCCTCTCATTTACTTCCTCCACCAACCAAGACAAGTACCAACTTGCTCAAGAGATGGATCCATAATTTTGTCAATAATTTCTTACAAAACTATTTGCCAAAACATGTTCTTCTCCTCAATCTATACTAGTTTAGAACTTGGAAATTTCCATTTTGAAGCTTTAATTTTTGTAGATCTAGGTTTTAATCATTTTTGGATTTTGTATAGTTTGATCTACATTAGTTGGATTTTATGGGTTTTTGATGCTTCCATGTGGAAGAGCATTCAGTTTCACCCAAGTTGGAACTTTGGAAATCTGAATTTGGAGTTCGGATGGCCAAGTTATGATGCTTTGAAGTTTGGGTTCAGCCATGGTGTTCTTGCTATTTGGAGAAGACAGTGAACAGTGTGCTCCTGTTTGAGCACGCTTCCTTTTGGAAGCGTGTCTCTCCTTGAGTCTGCGTGACTTTTCATGCAGCTCTCTCCTTGAGCTTGCGTGACTTTTCACGCAGCTCTCTCTTTGAGCTTGCGTGACTTTTCACGCAGCTCTCTCCTTGAGCTTGCGTGACTTTTCACGCAGCTCTCTCCTTGAGCTTGCGTGACTTTTCACGCGGCTCTCTCCTTGAGCTTGCGTGACTTTTCACGTAGCTCTCTCCTTGAGCCTGCATGACTTTTCACGCAGCTCTTCCCTTGAGTCTGCGTGACTTTTCACGCACGCTGCCTTGAGTGAGCCTGAGTGAGCCTGCGTGACTTTTCACCCCTTGAGCGTACGTGCTTTTGTGCGTACGCTTTTGATATTTTATCAGATATTATATGCCCATTTTATATCCTTACGCCTTTTGTCCCGAGCATGATATGAGCACTAATGTGACCCCGGAGAACAAAGTGTTCCTACCCGATACCTGTACCTAAAAGTCCCAGTTCTTGTTCATGCTCGACAAAAGACTCGTAACTCCACGTGGCGTATTTGCAATGATGCATTACACTAAGGAGGGTAGCACATGTTGACATACTGATTGACATGGATCCTCTTTGGGGTACTCATACTAAAGTACGACTTTAGGAGGATAATCATGCAGGCCACAGCATGTGAGTCCAAGATTTCACCTAGGGTTAAACTGGGCAACTAAATATACTAGATGCATGGGGAGGACAGAAATCCCGAGATCGTGTTACACCAGCCGCCTTGAGATATTGTCTTGACGTGCCGGCTGGTCTCCACGGATACTGTGTCATCTGCAACGAGTGGATGACTGTATCCGATTAATTCCTGCTATATAATATATGTTTTGGCAAGGTAGCCTTACGAGGGACCTATGCTCAATAACACCTGTCTATGCGAACCCCTGGGTTGGCTAGCCTTGCTGGAAAGATACGATCTGAGGATTTCCTATTAACATGATGCGAGGATAACCTCGTCCCACTAGAAACTCGTAGACTTGATTGGCCGTGAAAATGACTTGCTTGTATCCTATTGCCTTCCATGAATAACTGAAGGAAGCGGACTGTCATGGTACGTGATCCAACCCATGTTCTTGTTTAATTGTTGGGTTGGTTATCGTATTATGACAGGCTGTGGACCGAAGTTATGAATGGAAGACTTATTCTGGTTGTGAAGTGTTACTTCTGTGAATGACTGAGGAACATGGTCTATCATGGTACATGATCCAACCCATGTTCTTGTTTGATTATTGGGTTGGTTATTGTGCTGCGATAGGCTATCGACCGAAGTCACGATCAGGAGATTTTATTGTTTATACCTTTTAACTTATGTGAAAGTTATAGAGTACGACACGTCCCGACTCCATGCGGCACCTTTTGTCCTTGTTTGGTTGTAAGGGTACCATATGGGTTCGAGGATGTTGCGCTACCCTATAATAGTAGCATAAGTATTACTATTATCAATCATTCTATTAACTGAGTTTTTAATCTTAACTCTTGTGCCCCTTTGGCGGTACTTGCTATTCGGGGCTGACCCCGCTGGTTTTGTTTGGCCAGATCTCGTAGCAGAGCCAGAGGACACGATCTTCCTCCCTGACATCCATGGTGCATACTAGGAGCATGGTGGTTCGGAGACTCGAGTGGGTTTCTTCTCCACCACTCCTGCTTATACTTTTGCGGCGTTTAGCCACCGGCACCTGTTAGCCGGATTACTTGATATTTTGTGTCAGTACATAATTGTAATTAAACAGACTGCAGCTGTGTATAATTTTGTACTCCTGATACTTCGAGATAGCTAAATTATAAAGCTAGTCTCTCATGATCATTTTGATGAAGCGTCGAGGACGCCTTACTGCTTTATCTTTAATGTTCATTTATTTGCTGATGTGATTTGATTGATTGAGACATAGAACTCTGTGGGACCATAGGAGACTTGATTGTAGCATGTACCCCCTAGTCTCTCGACAGCCACGATCGCCGTATGACGTTACGTACCTCATATGGAGTAGCTGGCCAAGTCCATCTTCGTATTTCGGTACTGGGGCGTGACAAGGTTTTAGTGGTGGCCCATACAGGTCCTAATTTTTAGACTTGTGGGGTATTGCAAATTATTAGGATTCTCAATCAAAACTTGTTCCCCTTGAAATTCTGTTTCGATTTCTCTGTCCTTGCCTTGATCTCTAACCTGACTTGCATCCTCGAAATCTTCCTCGTCCGGACTTGATAATCTTATATTCTTCTCTATAGGGGTACTTCATTCTCAGTAGCGGGAGAGGTCCATGAGGAAGAGCAGCAAGAGCATGGCTCGACTGGGCAGCAACAGGGGAGAGAACCTTCTCCAGTACAGGCACGAGCAGAAATGGACCCAGAGGCAGTGCAGCCGCAGGTTATTAAAACTCCTGCAGCACCAACAGCGACGGCAGTACCAGACGCCGTAGCACTCCTGGAGATCATTCGGGGGTTTCTTGTCACTAACCAACAGCAACAGACTCGGCAGCTGGAGCAGAACGTGTTGCTGAACCAAGGGATTCAGTTAGCTCTTGAGAGTAGTATCGGGGCTGACTCGGGAGCATCAGGAAGGTTCCGTCGCTTGAACCCGAGGTATTTTGATGGCACGGAGGATGCCATCACTGCGGATGCCTGGATTCAAGACATTGAAGCCATTCTTGTGGCAGCCAAGGTTTCAGATGATGAGAAGGTTGATCAGGTCAAACTGGTACTTCAGGATCTTGCCCGCGACTGGTGGGCATCAGAAGAAGTTGGTACAAGACACCATGTTCGTTGGACCACCTTCAGTGACAGATTCAAGGCCAACTATTTTGGCATAGTAGCTCGATATGAGCTCCAGCAGAAGTTCATCAGTCTCAAGCAAGCAGACAAGACCGTAGATGGGTATGCAGCAGAGTTCTGCAGGTTGTGCCGTTTCGCACCAGCAATGGTGGCAACGGAGCCAGAGAAAGCTATGAGGTTCCAGCAGGAACTTCATTTGGAACTATTACAGCTTGTGGAAGGACACGACTACCAGACGTTTGACGCTGTTTTGACGGCCGCTCGGAGGCACGAGCTTACCCAGCAGAGGTTGGCATCGAGGACAGGAGGTCAGAAGAGATCTCATTCCCAGGTCAGAGGAGGAGCAATACAGCGAACATCAGCACCAGCACCCGGTGTACGTATTCATGATGCAGGAGCGCCGCGGAGGACGGCCGTGTCAACTAATACAGCGCCAGTTCGGCATCAGCAGCCGAGGAACCAACAACAGCGTCTGGGAGCACCCCAGGACTGTACATTCTGTGGGAAGGCAGGGCACACGAGGGAGGTGTACCGGTCAGCGAATGGCTTATGCTTGAGGCGTGGTAGTTCAGACCACCGTATCTCCACTTGTCCTATAATACAGAGGCCAGGAGGGCCAGCTCAGCAGTTTCCAGCATTGCCAGCTCTGGTGGCAACCCCGAGTGGAAGGCCAGTATTAGCAGTAAGGCCCCTAGCCCAGCGTCTACCAACGTAGGCTCAGATGTTCCGCCAGGCACAGGAAGCCGAAGGCCCTCAGAGGCAGCAACATCATGGTCGAGGAAGGCCGCAACAAGGGGCTCCGCGGGGCCAGGCTCTCACATTGACCTTGGGAGAGGCTCTAGCGTCTAGTGACGTGGTGGTAGGTAAAATTCTCGTCACCTCATTTTCCGCTGTAGCATTATTTGATTCAGGCGCTACTCATTCATTCATCTCTGCACAATATGCTATACGGATTGGATTAGAGTTTGAGGCATTACCGGAGAGGATGGATATACTCACCGGTAATGGGCTCGTAGAAGTTAGCAGGGTGCACTTTTCATGTCCGGTAGAGGTGTGTGGGCATTTATTGCCCGCATCATTGATTGAATTCCCTACAGAGAATTTTGATGTCGTTCTTGGCATGGACTGGTTGAGAGACAGTCATGCGACAATTGATTGTAGAGGAGGTAGGGTCATATTCAGCGTTCATGGGATGGAGCAGTTTATCTTTACTCGAACCTTGAAGAATCAGGCCGGAGGCGTCATCTCAGCAGCAGTGTCAGAGCCAGGACAGATTCCGAGAGTGGTCAAAGATTTTCTCGACGTCTTCCCTGATGAGCTCCCAGGGATACCCCCAGTCAGAGAGGTAGAATTTAGCATTGAGTTGAACCCTGGAACGAGGCCTATTGCAGACAGAGTTTACAGAATGTCGCCGTCAGAACAGGATAAGTTGTATCAACATGAAGAAGAGTTGAAGTCTAAAGGATTCATCCGAGACAGTAAATCGCCCTGGGCCGCGCCAGTGATTCTAGTTCCCAAGAAGGATGGGTCGACGAGGATGTGCATCGACTACCGCAAGCTGAATACAGTAACAGTGAAGAATAAGTACCCACTACCAAGGATTGATGACCTGTTTGACCAGTTGAACAAGGCCAGTGTCTTTTCCAAGATCGATCTTCGGTCGGGATACTATCAAGTAAGAGTCCGGGAGCAAGACATACCGAAGACAGCATTCAGATCTAGATATGGGCATTATGAGTTTTTAGTAATGCCCTTTGGACTAACCAACGCCCCCGCAGTATTCATGGATTTAATGAACCGCATCTTTTTGCCGTATTTGGATAAATTTGTGGTGGTGTTCATAGATGACATTCTTGTCTATTCCAGCAGTGAAGAGGAGCATGAGAAACATCTTAGGACTGTCTTACAGACATTGAGGGAGCATCAACTTTATGCGAAGCTCGGCAAGTGTGAATTCTGGTTAGATCACATTTCGTTCCTGGGGCATGTAATTTCTGGGGCAGGAGTGTCAGTGGATCCGAAGAAGATTGAGGCCGTAGAGCATTGGCCAGTCCCGAGAACGGTTGCAGAAGTACGAAGTTTCTTAGGGTTAGCTGGTTACTACAGAAGGTTCGTGGCGGACTTTGCCAAGATCTCTGCGCCCTTAACGCGTTTGACGCACAAGGACATAGAGTTTGTTTGGTCAGCTAGCTGTCAGGCATCATTTGAAGAATTGAAGAAGAGATTGATCTCAGCCCCGATCTTGACACTTTCAGTAGGAGCGGGAGGCTTTACAGTATATTGTGACGCATCTGGGAAGGGTCTTGGATGTGTATTAATGCAGTACGGAAAGGTGATAGCATATGCGTCTCGACAGCTTCGAGACCATGAGAAGAATTATCCGACTCACGATTTGGAGTTAGCAGCTGTGGTGTTTTCACTCAAGTTGTGGAGGCACTATTTATACGGAGATCGGGTAGAGATCTATACTGATCATAAGAGTTTGAAATACGTATTCATGCAGCGAGATTTGAACATGAGGCAAAGAAGATGGTTAGAACTGCTGAAGGATTTTGACTTAGATCTTCAGTATCATCCAGGCAAGGCGAATATAGTTGCAGATGCACTGAGTAGGAGAGACAGTGCCTTTGTCTTGACCTCGCAGAAGAATATTTTAGAAGACCTTCAGAGTATGGGAATCGAAGTAGTTTTGCCAAGGGATATAGGAAGAATGACCTGTATGCAGATTCAGTCAACCTTAGTAGAGAGGATAAGGGCAGCACAAGCAGGAGATCCACAGATTCAGAAGTTGCGGTCGGAGTGTGAATCAGGCCGTAGGAAGGAGTTAGTGATTCATGAAGATGGTACGCTCAGGTTTGAAAATAGACTCTATGTACCGAGTAGAGACCTTCGGCAAGAAGTTATGTCCGAAGCTCATAGTTCTATTTACTCCATTCATCCAGGAGGAACGAAGATGTATCGAGATATCAGGCAGTACTTTTGGTGGAATGGCATAAAAAGAGAGATAGTAAGATTTATATCCAAGTATCTGGTATGTCAGCAGGTGAAAGCCGAGCAGCAGAGACCAGCATGGTTACTACAGCCGCTTCCTATCCCATAATGGAAATGGGAGCACATCACAATGGATTTTGTGACCGGTTTACCTAGATCCCCGACTGGTAAGAATGCAGTCTGGGTAATAGTAGATCGACTCACGAAGGTCGCTCATTTCCTTCCCTTCCGAGTTGGACAGACTACTGAGCAGTTAGCAAAAATGTACATAAAGCAGATAGTAAGGAAGCACGGTGTTCCAGTTAGTATAGTATCTGATCGGGATATGCGGTTTACTTTCCATTTTTGGCGGAGCTTGCACCAAATTTTGGAAACCAAGTTAAGATTCATTACTGCTTATCATCCATAAACTGACAGGCAATCAGAAAGAACCAACCAGACGTTAGAAGATATGCTACGGGCGTGTACCTTGGATTTTGGCGGATCTTGGGAGGATCACCTTCATCTAGTGGAGTTCTCCTATAACAACAGCTATCAGGCTAGCATTCAGATAGCCCCGTTCGAAGCATTGTACGGAAGGAAGTGCAGGTCCCCTTTGGCATGGGATGACGTCGGAGAACGGAAGTTGTTGGGACCAGAGATGATCACGCAGACTATGGAGATAGTTAAGTTGGTCAGAGAGCGCCTTCGAGTTGCACAGGACCGACATCGTCATTGGACAGATCAGCATCGTAGGCCTCTAGAGTTCAGAGTTGGCGACCAAGTGTTTCTGCGGATTTTGCCTACTCGGGATATCATCAGATTTGGAACTCGAGGAAAGCTTAGTCCAAGATACGTTGGTCCTTTTAAGATTCTCGCTCGGGTAGGCGATGTGGCTTATCGACTTGCCCTTCCGCCTTCATTAACTGGAATACATGATGTGTTTCACGTGTCCCAATTACGTGGGTATGTCCCGGATCCGAGTCATGTCCTCGATCATTCTGAGTTAGTCGTTGGTACCGACCTAACTTACGAGGAACAACCCGTATCTATTTTAGACCGGCGAGAGAAGGTACTCGAGAATCGGACGATAAACCTTGTCCGTGTTTCTTGGAACTATCACTCTTCGGGAGAGTCAACCTGGGAGCGCGAGGACGAGATCAGATCTCGGTATCCGTATTTGTTTGACTAATAAGGTATATTTTTGCACCTTATTGACACGATTCCATGCTTATTTGCACTTGCTTGTTTTGCACTTTGTGATGTATGATAATAACTGCTATGATAGTTAACTTGTATATGATTATGCCCTGCTTGCCCTGATTTCACTATCCTGTCTTGGCTGGAATTCCGAGGACGAAATTTTTCTAAAAAGGGTAGAGATGTCACTCCCCGATCCTGGAATACGTATTTTAATACGTAAACCGACAAAATTGTATTTACCTTGTATTTATACTATATTTATTATGCTGTGTTTCTTCATGAATTCCCCAAAAATATTTGACAAAATATTATTTCCTAATTTATTTTCTGCATTTGGGCCTTCAGTTGTGGCTCATTTGGGTAACCTATTCTTGGTTCACCAATGGTTCATCATGAACCCATGGGTCCAAGATCTTTATATATAACTCATCTCATTCTCTCTCCTCTCATTTACTTCCTCTTATTTACTTCCTCCACCAACCAAGGCAAGTACCATCTTGCTCAAGAGATGGATCCATAATTTTGTCAATGATTTCTTACAAAACTATTTGCTAAAACATGTTCTTCTCCTCAATCTATACTAGTTTAGAACTTGGAAATTTCCATTTTGAAGCTTTGATTTTTGTAGATCTAGGTTTTAATCATTTTCGGATTTTGCATGGTTTGATCTACTTTAGTTGGATTTTATGGGTTTTTGATGCTTCCATGTGGAAGAGCATTCAGTTTCACCCAAGTTGGAACTTTGGAAATCTGGATTTGGAGTTCGGATGGCCAAGTTATGATGCTTTGAAGTTTGGGTTCAGCCATGGTGTTCTTGCTGTTTGGAGAAGACAGTGAACAGTGTGCTCCTGTTTGAGCACGCTTCCTGTTGGAAGCGTGTCTCTCCTTGAGTCTGCGTGACTTTTCACGCAGCTCTCTCCTTGAGCTTGCGTGACTTTTCACGCAGCTCTCTCATTGAGCTTGCGTGACTTTTCACGCAGCTCTCTCCTTGAGCTTGCGTAACTTTTCATGCAGCTCCTCCTTGAGCTTGCGGCTTTTCACGCAGCTCTCTCCTTGAGCTTGCGTGACTTTTCACGCAGCTCTCTCCTTGAGCCTGCGTGACTTTTCACGCAGCTCTTCCCTTGAGTCTGCGTGACTTTTCACGCACGTTGCCTTGAGTGAGCCTGAGTGAGCCTGCGTGACTTTTCACCCCTTGAGTGTGCGTGCTTTTGTGCGTACGCTTTTGATATTTTATCAGATATTATATGCCCATTTATATCCTTACGCCTTTTGTCCCGAGCATGATATGAGCACTAATGTGACCCCGGAGAACAAAGTGTTCCTACCCGAACCTGTACCTAAAAGTCCCAGTTCTTGTTCATGCTCGACAAAAGACTCGTAACTCCACGTGCGTATTTGCAATGATGCATTACACTAAGGAGGGTAGCACATGTTGACATACTGATTGACATGGATCCTCTTTGGGGTACTCATACTAAAGTACGAATTTAGGAGGATAATCATGCAGGCCACAGCATGTGAGTCCAAGATTTCACCTAGGGTTAAACTGGGCAACTAAATATACTAGATGCATGGGGGAGGACAGAAATCCCGAGATCGTGTTACACCAGCCGCCTTGAGATATTGTCTTGACGTGCCGGCTGGTCTCCACGGATACTGTGTCATCTGTAACGAGTGGATGACTGTATCCGATTAATTCCTGCTATATAATATATGTTTTGGCAAGGTAGCCTTACGAGGAACCTGTGCTCAATAACACCTGTCTATGCGAACCCCTGGGTTGGCTAGCCTTGCTGGAAAGATACGATCTGAGGATTTTCTATTAACATGATGCGAGGATAACCTCGTCCCACTAGAAACTCGTAGACTTGATTGGCCGTGAAAATGACTTGCTTGTATCCTATTGCCTTCCGTGAATAACTGAAGGAAGCGAACTGTCATGGTACGTGATCCAACCCATGTTCTTGTTTAATTGTTGGGTTGGTTATCGTATTATGACAGGCTGTGGACCGAAGTTATGAATGGAAGACTTATTCTGGTTGTGAAGTGTTACTTCTGTGAATGACTGAGGAACATGGTCTATCATGGTACATGATCCAACCCATGTTCTTGTTTGATTATTGGGTTGGTTATTGTGCTGCGATAGGCTATCGACCGAAGTCACGATCAGGAGATTTTATTGTTTATACCTTTTAACTTATGTGAAAGTTATAGAGTACGACACGTCCCGACTCCATGCGGCACCTTTTGTCCTTGTTTGGTTGTAAGGGTGCCATATGGGTTCGAGGATGTTGCGCTACCCTATAATAGTAGCATAAGTATTACTATTATCAATCATTCTATTAACTGGGTTTTTAATCTTAACTCTTGTGCCCCTTTGGCGGTACTTGCTATTCGGGGCTGACCCCGCTGGTTTGTTTGGCCAGATCTCGTAGCAGAGCCAGAGGACACGATCTTCCTCCCTGACATCCATGGTGCATACTAGGAGCATGGTGGTTCGGAGACTCGAGTGGGTTTCTTCTCCACCACTCCTGCTTATACTTTTGCGGCGTTAGCCACCGGCACCTGTTAGCCGGATTACTTGATATGTGTCAGTATATAATTGTAATTAACAGACTGCAGCTGTGTATAATTTTGTACTCCTGATACTTCGAGATAGCTAAATTATAAAGCTAGTCTCTCATGATCATTTTGATGAAGCGTCGAGGACGCCTTACTGCTTTATCTTTAATGTTTTTATTTGCTGATGTGATTTGATGATTGAGACATAGAACTCTGTGGGACCATAGGAGACTTGATGTAGCATGTACCCCCTAGTCTCTCGACAGCCACGATCGCCGTATGACGTTTACGTACCTCATATGGAGTAGCTGGCCACAGTCCATCTTCGTATTTCGGTACTGGGGCGTGACAAGGTTTTAGTGGTGGCCCATACAGGTCCTAATTTTTAGACTTGTGGGTTATTGCGAATTATTAGGATTCTCAATCAAAACTTGTTCCCCTTGAAATTCTGTTTCG